>SJYC01035250.1:0-33791 GCA_006408675.1 Madoqua kirkii
GGCGCGGCGGCAGCGGACCAGGAGGAAGGCGCCAGGCAGGGCTGCGGCGCTGGGAAGGTCCAGAAGAAGAGAGAAAGCGCCAAACCAAAGCTTGACACTGAGGCCTGGGAGGAAAAGCTGGGGAAGGGCGTTTGAGGCAAGAGGAACAGCGTCTACTAGGGCCGGAGATCCGGCGACACCGGGGAGCCAGAGTCACTGTCCAGCCCGGGGGCGCTGAGTGGGGGCGTCGCAACCGGGGGCGCAGGCTGCGCACCCGCCTGCAGGGCCTTGATGCCGACGACAAGCCGCTTCCTCGCTCCCCTGGGCGGGGCTTGGACCCTCCGCTCCCCCTCCCCCGCCTCCTCCCCTCCGCCGGCGATCCCAGGAAGGCTGCACCCGCGGCCGCCCTTTCAAGTCGGCCTCCCTGAGGCTCCAAGCCGCCCAGGCAGAGGGCCGCAGCTCCTCCGCCGACATCAAAGCCGGCCGCCCGGGCCTGATCCGGTTGCGGGAGGGGCGGGCGAGGCGGGAGGGAGGCAGGTTTGGGCGGATTCCCCTTTCATCCCGCGGCTCGGGCGGGCGCAGACCTCCGGGAGGCCCCGCAGCCCCTGCGGGGCGTGTCCCTACAGGGCCTGGCGGCCCGGGGAGGGCAGGGGCTGCGGGGGCGGGGTGCCCGGGAGCCTCCATCCTGGCCGGACTGCGTGACCTCGGGCCTGTCGCTGCCCTCCTCTGTGCCTCGGCTTCCGCAGCAGCCCTCCTCCCTGCCCAGGAAGCCCTGGCACTCGGTAAGATTCCGGGAAGATTCCCTCGTGTTTGGTTTACTGAGATCCAGAGCAGGAAGCTGGGGCTCACCCTGGCGGGCAGCCACCCTAAGAGACGGCTGTACCTAGCACCCCCAGTTTACAGATGGGAAAGCCTTGGCACTAGGAGCCCACACAGCCAGCTAAGTAGACTTCATGCTGCTGTTCGGCTGCACCGGGTCTTGGCTGTGCCGGCGTTCTCGGGTTGTGCAGGCTGGGGCCCCTTCTCCAGCTTGGTTCGTGGGCTTCTCATGGCCGTGGCCTCTCTTGCTGCAGAGCTCGGGCTCCAGAGCTGGGGCTCAGCAGCCGTGGCAGGAGGGCCCAGCCGCCAACAGCATATGGAATCTTCCCCGACCAGGGGCTGACCCCGTGTCTCCTCCTCTGGCAGGTGGACTCACCAGGGAAGTCCTGTTTGTTGTTTTTCCTCCAGAGACTTGATGCTTAGCTGCTGCCTCTGGGATGAGAAGAGAAGAGCTCTTTAACCCCAGAGCCCAGGCAGGGAACCATCTCAGTCAACACAAGAACCCCAGCTAGGAAGTTCTGTTTTTATGCCCATTATATAGTGAGGCATAGAAAAATGAAAGGTGGGCCTTAGTCTCACGAAAACTGACCAAGTCACACTTTGAACCCAGCCTGTCTGGCTCCTGAGCCACAGTACCTGCCTTGATAGCTTGGGCCCCAGGGCATGGGGCTGCCACCACCCTCTTCCCTGACCCCACGGGCCAAACGACACAGTCACAGACCTGGCAGGGTTTCTCAGTGCGGGACCTCGTCTGCCAAGAGGACAGTTTTCATGGGCCTCCCCAGTATGTCAGGTGTACTCCGGCTGGTGGGACGGGATGGGTGCCCGGGGATCAGGCAGATGCCACCCCAGCCTGGAGATTTAAAATTCCTCCCTGGAAAATCAGATAATCAAGGAAGTCAAATACCGTGAAATGAGTGTGATCCTTGCCAGAAACCCACAGGGAGCCGCAGAGAAGCATCACACGGCAAGTGCAGAAGTGTGACCCACCCCCTCATCCTTTAGGCAGGGAAACTGAGGTGCAGGACACAGCAGGGAACCCCTTGGGGGGCTCCTGAGGGGCAGGGTCTGGGCAGGAACCTGTTCAGTCCCTGGGCTCCTAGAGCTCGGGGTCTGCTGAGAGTGGTCCTCTGTGTCCCAGCAATGTTACTGTGGTTCCGGGCTGATCCAGGAGGGCTTCCCTGAGGAGGAGACCTCCACGCTGAGACCTGTTGTTAAGTAGGAGTCAGTGAAGCTAGTGGGAATAGCGTTTCAGGCAGAGGGGAAAGCAAGTGCAAAGGCCCAGAGGGCATGAATAAAGCCTGCTTGCTTCAGAGGAGGGGAGAAGCCAGCGGGAGGCTGAAGGGCAGGACCTTGGTTGGAGCTTGGAGAAGCCTGCCTGGGCCCCCTCAGGGCCACGTGGGACGGGGGAGAGGAGGCTGACAGCCACCTCCGTGGCACCGCAGGACTTCAGACCTCCTCGGGAGAATGCTGGCTGGGAGCAGGACTGAGAAGGGAGCTGTCTCCAGCCCTGTTCTAAACCCAGTTCTGTTGAGCCACTAAGAGAAAAAAGAAGGGAGACAAAAGGAAAATTTGCAAGTTAGATTTACCCTCAATTCTGTTAAACCACCACAAGCTGTTGGGAAATAGTATTAGGGTCTTAACTCCACAGTCGCTGGAAATCCCAGCCTGGAAGGCCCCCGGAGACCCCAGGCCTGTCCTGCCTGCCCGGGGGCGAGGAGGGTGGGGCAGCCAGAGCCCTGGGGTGGGGAGTGGGCCGTCTGGCCTGGTCTGTGGGCTCAGCCAGCCTGCAAACCGCAGGGCTCCTGCAGACAGGGTCCAGGCTTCTCAGGAAGGGGCTGCGTCCCGAGCAGAGCTGTGCGCGGCCTAGTGTTCGCCCTGCTTGTGGAGGTGGGATGGGGGTGGGAGGAGAAGCGGGAGGGAAGGAGAAGGGCAGAGACAACAGACGCCGGGAGGATGGAGCGGAAGGAGAGAAGAGGGGAGGAAAGGGAGGCGCCTGCCTGTGCTGGGATGGCGGCCCTCAGGGCGTCTGCACCGGGGGCTCCCACTTCGGTCCCTTCCCTCACAATACTATCAGCTTCCTGGATGGTGGAACCCCCCCCCCCATGCTGGCCTCGAGCCAGAGAAATCTCCAGGTGGATCTCCTCTGGTCTTCACAAGGACTGGCCCCCAACCACCAGCCCTGGTCAGACCCCCAAGCCCAGGTGCGACCTGGGGCTCTCCACTCAGCTCGCCTAATGCACAGGTGTCCCGAGGGGCCAGGTACCATGCATTCATGTGTTCACTCTAAACGGGAGGAAGGGGTCCGCGGATGGGCCAAAGAAGATCCTAGAAGCTCCCGGAAGTAAGTGCAGAGCTTTGTGTATGGATATATTTTTTTGGACAGATAACGTTCTTAGCTTTCGTCGGAAGGTCTCATGAGCACCTCCACAAAGTGGCGCCTCCTTTCGCCAGCGTCAACAACACCCCAGTGCTTGGAGGGCCCCCAACTACTGGGGCTGCCTGATGCCTGGGGTGGCTTGGCCGGGCAGGTGGGTGTCCAGCTGTCCTGCAGACCCACCAGTGGCACCCACACTTCAGGGGTCATATGTGCCCAGGGACACCGAGCCCTCAACTCAGGAGGAATTATGTTAAAGGCTGAGAAAACTGCTGCGTTGTCCCCAAATAGGTTCCCTTCTCTGGGATGAGATGGGGAGGCACGAAAACAGATTTCAAAGGCAAGCTTCGAATAAACAAAACACAATAAAAATAAGGCTTCAAACCCAAATGCTGAATTGCAGCCCCAGGCACATTCAACCAGCTGATGCCAGCTCTCTTGGGCGACAGGCCGCCAAGGGGTGCGTGCCAGGAGCCTCCATGCAGCTGGGGGCCTGGGGGGCAGACACCCACACCTGCCCCACCCCCCCATCAGGCCACCTGGCCCAGCCTCGCCCTCCAGGCCTTGCTGGGACTCCCGCCAGCTCCATCCTGGCGGCTTTGTCAGACTGGCAGGGTCTTTTGCCCAATTCTCACCTGCTGAAGTCAAGGCCTTCCCATCTGGCATAGGGGAGGTTGTGAGTATATGGCAAGGGGCAGCGCCCCGCCACCTGGGGAAACGTGATCCTGCTCATGGGAGGCACTGCCGCTTCGCAGGTCTCAGCCATTGTTCAGCGGTGTGACCCTAAGACGGTGGCCGCACCTCTCTGAGCCCCATGTAGAAATTCGGATCATTGCAGCACCTCCTTCACAGAGCAGAGCTTTGGCTCCCTCCACGGTAGTCCTTGAAATTAGGGCAGGAAAGGGGCTGGTTGTCACCGACGCCTGGGCGAATATGAGCACGCGGAGGGACTGTGGGCATCACGGTGCCATGGCCAGGAGCTGTGCCTGGGTCACCAGAACACCCCACGCTTGCTGAGACGCTCTGGGCCCCAGTTTCTCCATCTCCAATTCAGTGACCTTGAAGGAGCTTTCTCTGAGTTCCTAGTTAGACTGTCAAGTGGGAACACTAACAGCAGAAAGTGTGTGCAATACAGAACGTGTGTATTAATAAGATCGACCACACCGAAACAGAAAAAGCAGTGTCACAGTACAAAAATACACGAATGTGCGCACTTCCTTGTACAGTGCAAATGACTCTGGAGGGTGTCCAGGAAAAAAGTGTTACCCAGTGGAAGGGACCAGGGCTGGGTGGGGGTGGCTAGGCGGGGCTTTCTTCTCTTTGGCTCCAGCTTATGCCTACCAGTGCTGGGCATGCATTATCACTGAGTCGATACAGACACGCGGGGGTGTTTTCTAAAGTCCCTTGGGAGCTTTGCTGGTCCTGACCTCCTGCCTTATGCTAACTGACCCAGCTTCCAGGGGGCTGCCTTGAGGGATCTGGGGGCCCAGGATAAGATTTGGGGTCAGGACAAAGCCCACACCCAGGCCAATCTATTACTGCTTCTTCCAAGAAAGATTGTGGACCCTCTGGCCAGCCCTGCTTAATGTCTGTGTCCAGGACTAGTTCACAGTTTGCAAGGGCTCAGGGCAACATGAAAACCTAGGGCTCCTTGCTCAAAATTGATTACACACCTCCAGATGTTCGAGTCAAGCCCAGCCGAGGGCCCTTTCAGGAAAGGGTCCTGAGTGCAGGGGTCACTTGCCCGCGAGCCCAGCCCCCGTCTGTGTCTGTTGCCTAAGGTGTGGACTCCCTGAGGCAGAAGTGCCTGTGTCTTGTTTCCAGAGCCTGCACACAGTAGATGCTCAGTAAATGCGTTCTGTGCGTGAATGCAGGGCAAAGAACAGAACTGAGGTGTGGGCAGAGGTGGCCATCAATAGGGCAGCCTGTTTACGCTGGCTGCAGCCCTGCCCTCCTGGGCCTTCCCCTTTGGGCCAGAGGAGAGCTGGGGCCGGTTTTTCTGGAAGGGGAAGCCTCCACCTTGAGGCGGCGGCTGCCCTGTGCTTCCCTGCACACCTTCCTGCGCATCCCTCATCACAGCAGTTCTCATGGACCTCTTATCTGGAGCCCCGCTGTGTGACTCTGGGAAAGGGGCCTAAGCTCCCTGTGCCCTGGTTTCTTCATCTTTAATATGGAGCTAAGGGCACTTCCCTGGTGCAATGCAGGAGACCCACATCCGGTCCCTGGGTCAGGAAGATCCCCTGGAGAAGAGAATGGCAACCCACTCCAGTACTCTTGCATGGAGAATCCCATGGACAGAGGAGCCTGGTGGGCTACAGTCCATGGGGTCGCAAAGAGTGGGACGCAACTGAGCAACTAACACACACACATGCAGAGCTAAGGGTGTGCCTACTTCAGAGCGCGGCACCCTCCTTCACGGAGCAGGAAGCACGAAGCATGGCAGCCTTTGGATCAATGTCTGTACGAGGACCTGCCCAGTAGCTTTGTCACTATGCCTCTGGGGTCCCCAGTGTCCTCTGAGCTTCCTGAGGGCAAGGCCCAGGTCTGTTTCACTCACGTGGATTCCTGGTCACCCTGGTTAACACTGTGGAATGGCTGTGGGAGGCACTGTCCCCTGGAGAACACGCTCCAGGGGCTCCGAGCTGCCTGGGCCAGCAGGCTCCTGCAAGAAGGTTCTTCGAGGTTTGCTGGGCCCTGCAGCTGGGGGAGCTGGAAGCCAGCCCAGAGCCAGATGGGGGCTCCCTGGGAACTCGCGGGTGTCACCACAGTCCCCAGAACTGCCAGGTGCAGACAATAAACCTAGGAAACCCTGGCGGGTGAGTCATCAAGGGTCCCCAAGGCCTCATGATGGGAGACGGCAGATGAGCTGCCCCTGGCTCTTTGGGTCTCAGTTCCACTATTGAGGAGGGTTCCAGAACCCCATCGAGGCGTCCAGTCTCTGCTTCTGGCTCTGACCCCACCCAGCATCCAAAGCTGGCTCTGATGAGCCCAAATGGCACAGTGACCATTATCAGGATCATCCCTTTTCCTGAGGCTGTTTACAGGGGAAGGTTGAGGCTTGGGGGGCTGCTTGGAGGTGGCGGCATGCATTGTCTCCGTGGAAGAGTTCGATGGCCTTTGGCAGGAGCCCCTGGAAGCTGCAGACCATCTGTCAGTTGGGGCATATTTGGGAGGGAATGACAACAGGACCCCAAAAGACAGGAATACCAGGGGATGGGAGGACATGGTGGGCTAGGATAAATGGCAGAGGCAAAGGCCGTTGGAATGAGCAGTGGGCAGCTCCACGCGCAGTGGGGGTGTGTGTCTGCTCGGCTGGGGAAATGCTGGCCTTCCCTCTGCCTGGTCAGCAGCCCTCCTGGGCCCCTGGCCCCTACACCCCTGCTGCCCGGCCCCGCCAGCCCGTGCTAAGAGTGCCCCTAGCCTTGATGTAAGGCCCACAGCGGTCGCCTCCCTGCCCTTCCCCAGCCCTCTGTCTGGCTCTGACCACGCCTCTACTGCCCTGTCATCAGGAGGCCCAGGTGTCCTCCCAGTGCCCCAAACAGTGGGTTAGGTTCCTCCCCTGTGCCCCCAAAGCCCCGGGCCTCCCCGCATAGCACCTGCCACTGTGTCCTGCAATCGTCCACTCGAGTCCATGTCCCCAGCAGACTGTAGCCTCCAGACGGCAGGGCTGCACATGTGGTGCCCACTGTGCACTCAGGGCCCAACATGAGAGTGGCACACAGTAGGTGCTCAACGAACTGCCTACAGATGAAAGGGAAAGAGCCCCTGGGACAGCTCATATCCCGGGAGCCCCGTGCAGGGCAGGATCGCTCGGGTTCTGCGTCTCTGCGGCTCCACACTGACAGACTCCCGCCGCCTCTCTGACTCTGCCTGGAGTCAGCACTCCGGTCCCCTCTCCCCGTGGCCCACAGCCTCCCCGTGGGCCCAGCCCTGCCCTTCTAGGGAATTCTTGAGACTCTGGCTCCCAGGACCCTTTGCTCCAGCCTCGTCACTAGCCAGTCTCCACAGCCTCCCCAAATGCCACTTCCAATACATCTCTCCTGCCCTGCCCTGCCCTGGCCTCGCCTGGGTTCTCCCTGCCTCCCAGGGCCCCCAGTGCTGGAGGACAGACCCCAGGGCTGGAAGGGGCTCCAGACCACACTGCTTGCCCCCGGGGAGAGGAAGGCCCAGGATCCCCTGTTGGCCTCTCTTCCTGCTGAATTTGAATCCTGACTCCAACACTTCAAAACAAAGCGACCTTGAGAAAGGATGAGGCTCTCTGGGTTTTGGTTTCCCAACAAGGAATGGTTGTGAGAGAAGGGCCAGGATGCGGAGGTTCCAGAGGGGGGTGGGTTGTTGGTGGTGATGGTGGGGTGGAGGGGGTGGGGGGAGGGTGGCAGTGGGAGGACGGGGTCTGGTCTGGGACACACGTGGACCTGGCTCCAGTTCCAGCAGTAGGCACGGCCTGGACAAGACCCCGTAACTTCCCTGGCCCTCAGTTTCCTTATTTGCTAAGGAGATGCCCTCCAGGGGATGGAGAGGCCCAGTGATGGGGCACCCCAGGAGAAGGGAGGGGTGCTTTCCCTGCTTCTCCCATCACCTCCTTCTGCGCTGGGTTGGGAGCGTTCCTCCCTCCCCTCCACCCTTCAAGCCAGCTGCAGCTCCCGCTGCCAGCCCTGGTTTGGCACAGGTCTGCCCACAGCCCAGGCAGGCGGTCCAGGGTAGGGGGTGGAATGGGGTGGGTGCTACTATGGCTCAGACTGAGGAGGGCAGACAGGAACCAGAAGAGACCAATGCGTGGGGCAGAGGGTGGCCCACCTGCCTCGCCCCACCCTCCGGAGATTCAGGGGGTCTGCAGTTGTGGGAGCAAGAGCTGGAGGGGCGGCCAGCTCCAGCCACAGCTGCTTCCCGGGGCCTTCCAGCCGTGCGGCTCCCTGGAGCCCAGGAGAGATGGCCACGTTGCAGCCCTGAGTGGAAATGTACCAGCGAGAAGGACCTCGTTGGGGACCCTGGGGAGGGGTCGCTCCCCTCCCTGAAGCAAGTCCCTCCTTCCATCCCCCTTCTTAGTCACCCCATGTCCAAGCTCTGTGTGCAGAGGGGCAGGGGCATGCTGGAAAGGTCCAGAGGACTGCGGAGGGGGCTGCATCTGCGGCCTCCCAGGCAACAAGTGCTCCCAGAAGGTGGGGGGTGCGGTCGCTGGCAGATCCCCAACCATGGGAGGGTATGTGGGTGCTCCCTGTTATGTGGGGTTTCTGTGTGGTGTGGTCTTGGGATGTGGTGCCTGTGTGTGTGATGTGTCTGTGCGTGTGCGATGTGCGTGTTTATGTGCATGTGTGTGTGTGCGCGCGCACACACACACACACACACGCACACACACACACACACACGCACGCGCGCACATGCTGGTGCCTGTCCGCGGCTGTCCCCGTGTGTCCCTGCGTTTCTGCCGGGAGTGGCGGGAGGGGAGGCTCAGGGCCGCTCAAGGTCCTCTTGATACAGAATCCGTGTCTGTCGAGGAGGGAGACAGGAGAGAGGAAGAGAAGGTGGAGAGGGAAGGAAGAAATGGACGGCTGGAGTGGGGGCCCCGGGAGAGGGGGACGATGCGGACGGAAGGGATGCGACGCGGGGCGTGGCGGGGTGGAGGCGAGAAGCGGAGGGGTCCCTGACAAGCCGGGCTGCGGGACCCCGCGTGGCCGCCCGCCGGGTCCCCGCCGCTAGCTCTGTGGGGCCCCGACACCCCGACTCCCGCCCCGGTGCTCTGCACGCGGGACTCCATCTCCAGTGCTCGCGGCTGACCCCCCTGTTGCAAGCTTAAGCAGATTTTTTGCTTTAACGACAAAAAAAGAGAAAGAGCCTTTGGGGGAGGGAGTTGGGAACGTCCCCGGGGTCCTCGTCCGCGGTCCGGCGCGGAGAGCTCGCGCAGGGGGCAGGACGCCAGGCGCCAGCGCCGCGCGAGGGGAAAAGTTTCCGACCCTTGAACCAGAGGCTGAGAAGTTTCGGCCGCGCCGGGCGGCGCCAAAGCCAGGCCAACACTGCCCCCGCGTGGGCGCGGCGCGGCGCTGCAGCCGGTGGCCTCCTTGGGGGTCCGCGGCGACTCTGCGTTCGGTACATACTGAGGCTCGGAGCCAGTGAGCTTGGCCTGCGCAAAGGCCAAGAGGAGTAGGTGTAGCAGAAGCAAGCCTCCTTTTGGAGTCCCAGGGTCTCCAGGAAATAGAACCACTGCTGGTGGAGTGGGAGGGCGTGCAAGTCAGAGAGTGGGGATGGGAGAGATTAAGTTATCCCAAGGATTGCAATCCCCCTGCGGTCCCATCCCCCACAGCGTTTGTAGATCCGTGACTTGAGTCCCTTAAGTTTGCAAGGAGATCCAGCCAGTCCATTCTAAAGGAAATCAGTCCTGAGTGTTCATTGGAAGGACTGATGCTGAAGCTGAAACTCCAATACTTTGGCCACCTGATGCGAAGAACTGATTCACTGGCAAAGACCCTGATGCTGGGAAAGACTGAAGGCAGAAGAAGGGGACGACAGAGGATGAGATGGTTGGACGGCATCACCGACTCAATGGACATGAGTCTATGTAAACTCCAGGAGTTGGTGGTGGACAGGGAGGCCTGGCGTGCTGCCGTCCATGGGGTCGCAGTCAGACAGGACTGAGCGACCGAACTGAACTGAACTGACCCCTTGGTGGAGGCAAAGCTGTTGTTCAAAACAGCGCCCTCAACTTCCATTACCATAGATAGCCAAGGGGGAATTTGCTGCTGGCTCAGGAAACTCAAACGGGGCCTCTCTGTCAACCTAGAGGGGTGGGATGGGGAGGGAGCTGGGAGGGAGGTTCAAAAGGCAGGCGGTATATGTACACCTATGGCTGATTCATGTTGAGGTTTGACAGAAAACAGCAAAATTCTGTAAAGCAATTATCCTTCAGTTAATAAAAAAAGAAAGAAAACAGCGCCCTCCTCCATCCACAACCCATGCTGGTCCGACGAACCCCGCGCCCGACCAGCCCAAATCCCACCCCTTCCTCCTCAGCAGCGCAGCCACTGGCTGCTGTTTCCTCGGTGGCCAGGAGGTGGCGAAAGAGACCTCGACGCTGGCCTTGGCCAGGGACTGGAGCCACAGCGCCGCTTCAAGAAGGGGAGGGGGCTGAGCTCTGCCCAGTGGCGGGCACGCAGGTGTGTGGCAGGGCCAAACCTGGCACACAGGCGGAAGGAAGTGGCGCTGATGGGTCAGTGCAGCATCAAGAGGACTCCAGGTGGCTCCTGCCACCTTGTCCTTCACCACCTCCTGATGTGACTCCAAACTCCCACACTCCGGGTACCAGCCCCACCTCAACTAGGAGAGAAACATCTGGCCCCTGCCCACCCAGATGCTTGCCCTCCAGGGACCAGATAGTGAAAACCTGGCCTGGGGAATGCTCCCTTCTGGCACGGTCTGGACGCCCTTACCCTACCAGGGAGTCCCACAAGCAGCCTCTCCGTTCAGTCGCTCAGTCTGTTCAGTCGCTCAGTCTCGTCTCAACACCGGGCTTCCCTGTTCATCACCAACTCTCCGAGCTTGCTCAAACTCATGTCCATCAAGTCATTGATGGACCATTTCATCCAACCACCTCATCCTCTGTTGTTCCTTTATCCTGCCTTCAATCTTTCCCAGCATCAGGGTCTTTTCCAGTGAGTCAGTTCTTTGCCTCAGGTGGCCAAAGTATTGTAGCTTCAGCATCAGTCCTTCCAATGAATATTCAAGACTGATTTCCTTTAGGGATTGACTGGTTTGATCTCCTTGCAGTCCAGGGGACTCTGAAGAGTCTTCTCACAGTTTAAAAGTATCAATTCTTTGGCTCTTCTCAGCTTTCTTTATGATCCAACTGACTACCAGAAAAACCACAGCTTTGACTGTACAGACCTTTGTCAGTAATGTCTCTGCTTTTTAATATGCTGTCTAGGTTTGTCATAGCTTTTCTTCCAAGGAGCAAGCGTCTTTTAACTTCATGGCTGCAGTCACCATCTGCAGTGATTTTGAAGCCCAGGAAAATAAAATCTCTCACTGTTTCCATTATTTTCCCATCTATTTGTCATGAAATGATGGGACTGGATGCCATGATCTTAGTTTTTTTGAATGTTGAGTTTTAAGGCAGTTTTTTTCACTTTCCTCCTTCACTCTCATCAAGAGGCTCTTTAGTTCCTCTTCACTTTCCACCAGTAATGCTTAGCAAGCCCCTTATCCCAAAGCTGGAGAAGGAAATGGCAACCCACTCCAGTATTCTTGCCTGGAAAATTCCATGGACTGAGGAGCCTGGTGGGCTACAGTCCACGGGGTCGCAAACAGACAAAACTGAGCGACTTCACTTCACTTCACTTTCTGCCGCCATAAGAGTAGTGTCATCTGCATATCCGAGGTTACTGATATTTCTCCCGGCAATCTTTGATTCCAGCTTGTGCTTCATCCAGCCCAGCATTTCACATGATGTACTCTGCATATGTTACATAAGCAGAGTGCTAATATACAGCATTCACATACTCCCTTCCCAGTTTTGAACAGTTTAAACTATTGCTTCTTGACCTGCATACAGATTTCCCAGGTGGCAGGTAAGGAGGTCTGGTATTCCCACCTCTTTAAGAATTTTCCACAGTTTGTTGTAATTCACACAGTCAAAGGCTTTAGTGTAGTCAATGAAGCAGATGTTTTTCTGGAATTCTCTTGCTTTTTCTATGATCCAACGGATGTTAGCAATTTGATTACTGGTTCCTCTGCCTTTTCTAAATTCAACTTGAACATCTAAAAGTTCTTGGTTAATGTACTTTTTGAATCCTATCTTGGAGAATTTTGAGCATTACTTTACTAGCGAGTGAGATGAGTGCAACTGTGTGGTAGTTTGAGCATTCTTTGGCACTGCCTTTCTTTGGGATTGAAATGAAAACTGACCTTTTCCAAGTCCTGTGGCCACTGCTGAGTTTTCTAAGTTTGCTGGCATATTGAGTGCAGCACTTTCACAGCATCATCCTTTAGGATTTGAAATAGCTCAGCTGGAATTCCATCACCTCCACTGCTAGCCTTGTTCATAGTGATGCTTCCTAAGGCCCACTTGACTTAGCATTCCAGGATGTCTGGCTCTAGGTGAGTGATCACACCATCATGATTATCTGGATCATTAAGATCTTTTTTGTACAGTTTTTCTGTGTTTTCTTGCCACCTCTTCTTAATATCTTATGCTTCAGTTAGGTCCATACCATTTCTGTCCTTTATTGTGCCCATCTTTGCATGAAATGTTCCCTTGGTATCCCTCATTTTCTTAAAGAGATCTCTAGTCTTTCCCATTCTATTGTTTTCCTCCGTTTCTTTGCATTGACCATTTAGCAAGGCTTTCTTATCTCTCCTTGCTATTCTTTGGAACTGTGCATTCAGATGGGTATATCTTTCCATTTCTCCTTTGTCTTTTGCTTCTCTTCTTTTCTCAGCTATTTGTAAGGTCTCCTCAGACAACCATTTTGCCTTTTTGCATTTCTTTTTCTTGGGCATGGTTTTTATCACAGTCTCCTGTACAGTGTAACAAACTGCCATCCACAGTTCTTCAGATCATCTGTCTATCCGATCTAATCCTTTGAATCTATTTATTACTTCCACTGCATAATTGTAAGGGATTTGATTTAGGTCATATCTGAATGGTCTAGTGGTTTTCCTTACTTACTTCAATTTAGGTCTGAATTTTGCAATAAGGAGTTCATGATCTGAGCCACAGTCAGCTTCTGGTCTTGTTTTTGCTAACTACATAGAGCTTCTGTATCTTCGACTGCAAAGAATATAATCAGTCTGATTTCGGTATTGACCATCTGGTGATGTTCATGTGTAGAGTTGTCTCTTGTGTTGTTGGAAGAGGGTCCTCTTCCAACAACAAACAGCCTTTGGTTCCAGTCAAAGATGGAGGCTGGGGGTGGGGGGGTTCAGAGCAGGTGCCTGTTTCAGGTGTGGGCTGATCTAGGTCGACAGAGGCTTGGTCCCAGGTTTGAGGTATAAGGCGGGGTCTCCCACCTCCCAGAATGGTCCACTTGGAACAAGCCTGACCCCTAAAGATGCCTTGCTTCCTCATCTTCTGTGACCCTACCCTTCCGTATTCCCTGAAGACTAGCAACCAGGCACCTGGAGAGGTTTGCAGGGTGAGACCCGGCAGCAGATACCAGCCACCTGGGATGTGCTTTTATTTGTGGGTCAGGGAAGGCCTCTCTTCACCTCTCACCCATGTCCACGGCTGGGCTTAGACACCAGTGACCATTCACCTCTGGGTGCGATGAGATGCTGAAGGCAGGAGGAGCTGATACCCCTTAGGGCGGCCTCGTTTTAGGACTGCATGCAGCACCAAGCTGGGCAGGAAGGACTCCTAGAGCAAGAAGGAGGGCCATTTTCAGGGGCCTCTGGGCAGAAGATGGGGTTTCCTGGGCCCAGGGAGTTCTACACTGCAGCCCGAGGGGCAGGCACCACGGTCAGCCCCATTTTACAGATGCAGAAACTGACATAAAAAAGCCCCCACCCATAGCAGGGAAGGAGCTGGAATCGGACCCCAGGCAGTGCAGCCTGAAAGTCCACCCCTTAGGCAAGCATACAGAAGCTTTCCCCAGGGAACAAGCCACCCCGCGGGGCACCCTCCCACAGGCAGGGCGCTCCAGGCAGCTGGCCACCGGCAAGTGCTCACCAGCTTCTGGCTCCAGGAATAGGGCGATTTGCCCACCTGCTCCAGCAAGGTTTTGAGGTCCCCCCGCTGCCTCTGGGCAGTGGCCCTGGGGATGAAGGGCAGGCTGCTGTTCTTGGAAGTGTCCTCAGGGAGGTGGCCTTTCGGCTCCAGGGTGGACCTGAGGGGGACAGGCGCCCATGAGCTGCGTGGACCCTGAGTCCCAGGTCCACACGTCGCTGGCAGGACCCTCCAGGGCCCAGACCACCGCTAGACAGGGTGGTTTACAGGGGGAGGGGGCGTATGAATCCCGTCCCCTTCCACAAAGCCTCACAGGCCAGGCAAGTCCCAGCTGAAGGGGCTGGCCGTGGTCTCCTCCTTGGCCCTCAGGTACAGGGCTTTGGGCAAGCTCTCCAGCCATCTCCCGACACTCCTGAACACTCGATCCGATGCTGCCGACTGGGGGCTGGCTGTCCTGTTCTCGAAGATGCCCTGCCGGGCTGAAGGAAAGGGGGCATGGGTGAGATCTCTTCCCAGGGAGGGGCCACCTGTACCCCACCCTCCCCCCTCTTCCCTGAGACAGGCAGAGCCCTGTCTCTATGGCAACCCAAGGCTCCCCAGCACCTTCTGGCTGCCTCCAGAGAAGGCTCTGGTTTTTAAACTATCCCGCATGACTGTTTCTGCCTTTCTTATCCAAGCTCTGCACTGCCTCCATCCTCTCCCCACACACCCACTCCTGCTCCAGCCCAAAACAGGGCCCCTTTTCCCACCATGGGAAGCCCAATGGCCCCACCAGGGAATCCAAGCAATGATGCTGAGAATCCTACAGGGTTGGAGTCTTTCCTGCTCAACAGCTGCCCCTCTGGCTGGTCAGGAAGCCTGAAATCCCCGCTCTGGTGCCCCGAGGGGATGGCCACAGCCCCTGTGCCCAGCAACTGCCCAGGAAGTATCTCCCGTGCCAGCCAGCTGCCATTCTCAAGAAACTTTCTTCAGCCTACCCCCCCACCCCTCCCTTTGCTGGGATTCCCAGAAGTGGCTGGGGTGGATGCTGACTTCTCAGCTGCTTGTCATCTGCTCTTGGAGCCTTGGCTTCCCCCATCAAACAAAACTGGGCAAAATTTCAGCTTCCACCTCCAACTTCCTGTGATCCTGAGGGGGCTGGTCAGGCTCCTCCTGAATTGGCCAAGGTCCTGGATTTTGAGGACTTTACCCTCAGCGAGGGCAGGAAGAGAAGGGGGCAACAAAGGATGAGGGGGTTGGATGGCATCATTGACTCAATGGACATGAATTTGAACAAGCTCTGGGAGTTGGTGAAGGACAGGGAAGCCTGGTGTGCTGCAGTCCAGGGGGGTCACAGAGAGCTGGACATGACTAAGCAAGTGAAAAATAAAAATCCCCAGCAAGGCTTTGGAGCAGCTGTTCTCTGAAAGTGCACACAGTCGATGCTTAATAAATAGATGAGGCTGTTGGATTGCTGGATCCTGAGAAGAGAAAGGGCCAGGCAGATGGGGAAAGGGGGCCTTGGGAAGGGTTCATACTAGAGCGAGGATGTGTACTCCTCCTGCCTGCCTCTTGTGACACGCACTTCAGGAGACCCTGGAGACTACCAGCACCAGTACGACCACATCCATCATCCAAGGAACCGAGAGTACAGTCCCCCCACCGGGGAACCTGGGACTGATGGTCGGTTCCGAGCTTCCGTGCTGGACCAGGCAGTGCCAGCCTCCCACAGAGGTGTGATCTTCTAGAACTTTCTGGACACCTCCCCAGCCAGGCCCCTGAGGTCTGCCTTCATGGGTCGGGGAAAAGCTTCGGGTGTCTCAGTTCTCACCTTCTCCAGCCCCTGGAGGCCAGATGCGGGGTCTGCAGGCTGTGGGTGCAGGTTCTAAGATGTGCAGAGGATGCAGCATGTGGGAACCCTTAGTAGTGAGCAGTCCTTCCGTGGTGGCCAGGCCTGGGCAGACCCTGTTCTCTAGGCCCAGCTGCTCCCTGGCACCATCTGCCTTGAGCCACCTCTGCTGGACCTCAGACCCTCTACACGGTCCTTGAAGGTCACCCTAAGAGCTTCTAGAAAGGCCAGTTCAGGGGCCTCCTCTGCGGGGTCAGTGGCCTCTTGGCCTTTGCGGTACCAGGCCCGGCCTCTGCCGGCCAAGTTTCAGGCTGGAACTTTCTGGAGTCCCGGGGTCCCCCTCCTGTCTGCTCACCGGCACAGCTGCGTTCCCAGTAACGGAGCACTGTGTCCCTCAGTGTCTCGTCAGCGAATCGCACTCGGAAAGGGCAACATCGCCTGCGGTGCCCTGAGCCTTCGCCCGAGGAGTTGTGGGTGAGCACAGCCTTGAGCTTTGGGGCCTGTGCAGCCTGAGGCCTGGTGAGAGAGATGAGAGGGGTTCAGGCACCAGCCTCACG
The DNA here is from genome assembly GCA_006408675.1 of Madoqua kirkii. Taxonomy (NCBI): domain Eukaryota; kingdom Metazoa; phylum Chordata; class Mammalia; order Artiodactyla; family Bovidae; genus Madoqua; species Madoqua kirkii. Next base: position 16,215 of record SJYC01035250.1, read on the forward strand.
CCGCTCTGGCAACACGCACGTCCGCCAGAGCTCCCTGTGGGATCCTGACCATCAGAGCAGGGCCCTCCTGAGCACTTCCTGCCCCGCAAAGGAATGGACCAAACAGGTAACAGGCGTCAGCCCACCAAACCCGCACCGCCCTATGAAACACGATTATTAGTCTCATTTTACCGATGAGGAAACTGAGGCACAGAGCTTTTTTTATTTTTTGCAACTTGCCCAAGATCGCACAGCTGGTTAGGGGTGGGACTGGGCTATGAGTCCTGGTTCCAGACCGGGTACTGTTGTATATCAAGCAATTCAGCAGAGAGAAGAAGGATATGAACTCAAGAGTTGGGCAGTCCCTGGGTTTCAATTCTAACTCTTGGAGCCTCAGTTTCTTTGTCTGTAAAATGGGATCATCGTGCCCACAGTACAGGGCTAGGAAGACGTGAAAGAGACTGCAAAGCACCCCCCACACCACCAGGGTCTGCAGGGCCAAGAGTAAACATCTCCGAGAACTGTCATCAATTTCAACTATGAACCATCCCAGTCCTGAGACACTGGGCAGACCACCAGCAGCTCTCCCCTTTAAATCAGGTACTGTGTACTGTGGGCAGGATAACACCACCACCAGCAGATCTCCCCTTTAAATTACGTGCTGTGCATTGTGGGTGGGATAACAACATCCTTATAACAGTTTGCGTGCGTGCGTGCTAAGTCTCTTCAGTCAGGTCAGACTCTTTCGCGACCCTATGTCCGTGCCTTTGCGGTACCAGGCCCGGCCTCTGCCGGCCAAGTTTCAGGCTGGAACTTTCTGGAGTCCCGGGGCTCCCCCTCCTGTCTGCTCACCGGCACAGCTGCGTTCCCAGTAACGGAGCACTGTGTCCCTCAGTGTCTCGTCAGCGAATCGCACTCGGAAAGGGCAACATCGCCTGCGGTGCCCTGAGCCTTCGCCCGAGGAGTTGTGGGTGAGCACAGCCTTGAGCTTTGGGGCCTGTGCAGCCTGAGGCCTGGTGAGAGAGATGAGAGGGGTTCAGGCACCAGCCTCACGCCGCTCTGGCAACACGCACGTCCGCCAGAGCTCCCTGTGGGATCCTGACCATCAGAGCAGGGCCCTCCTGAGCACTTCCTGCCCCGCAAAGGAATGGACCAAACAGGTAACAGGCGTCAGCCCACCAAACCCGCACCGCCCTATGAAACACGATTATTAGTCTCATTTTACCGATGAGGAAACTGAGGCACAGAGCTTTTTTTATTTTTTGCAACTTGCCCAAGATCGCACAGCTGGTTAGGGGTGGGACTGGGCTATGAGTCCTGGTTCCAGACCGGGTACTGTTGTATATCAAGCAATTCAGCAGAGAGAAGAAGGATATGAACTCAAGAGTTGGGCAGTCCCTGGGTTTCAATTCTAACTCTTGGAGCCTCAGTTTCTTTGTCTGTAAAATGGGATCATCGTGCCCACAGTACAGGGCTAGGAAGACGTGAAAGAGACTGCAAAGCACCCCCCACACCACCAGGGTCTGCAGGGCCAAGAGTAAACATCTCCGAGAACTGTCATCAATTTCAACTATGAACCATCCCAGTCCTGAGACACTGGGCAGACCACCAGCAGCTCTCCCCTTTAAATCAGGTACTGTGTACTGTGGGCAGGATAACACCACCACCAGCAGATCTCCCCTTTAAATTACGTGCTGTGCATTGTGGGTGGGATAACAACATCCTTATAACAGTTTGCGTGCGTGCGTGCTAAGTCTCTTCAGTCAGGTCAGACTCTTTCGCGACCCTATGTCCGCCAGGCTCCTCTGTCCATGGGATTCTCCAGGCAAGAATACTAGAGTGGGTTGCTGTGCCCTACTCCAGGGGATATTCCTGACCCAGGGATCAAACTCGCATCTTTTTTGTCTAACCTGCATTGATAGGCGGCTTCTTTACACTAACATCCCCCCCAGACGTGTGCTAAGAGTATCAGATACAATGTGAGGCATCTAGTTTGGAGCCTGGCCAGGGGCCTGGGCTCAGTAAAGGGGATCTGTGATCATTACATTTATTGTTATTCATTTCAGCCTCCAGAGCAAGGCTGCAGGACGGTGTGCTCGATCCATTGAGGGCTCTGTTATTCAGAAATGCCACGTTTGATCTTAAGTACATGCCTATGGATATACCTGTCTCCATTTATCTGACCACATCTTTATGTCCATGTGGACACAGAGAGGACACTTTTCATGAGTCCCTTAAAGAGTAAGGCAGCCAGGAGATGACCAAGACAGTGTTGGCTACATGCATTGGGACCTAGTTACCCAACAGTGGTGCGTATCCATAGGCAGTGTATTCCTGGAGCACTGAGTCAAGAAGGGTTCTGAGGCTCAGTGGGGGGAAAGTGCTGTGCTCAGTTAGTAATGTCTGCCATGGGCCCAGGGTGAGAAGGAATGGCATGTCCAGCGTATGTACTGTCCCTGGTCTTTAAACTCAAGGACAATGCTCTTTATCTTTCATCCAGGGTTAAGCAGGGGGAACTACTTCCGCATTATTTTTTCCCTCCCTGAGAGCTATTGCATCCAGGTCCAGCTAAGTTCTAGTGCCCAGGCGCTTCCTACTTCCATTCCTTATTTTATTTCCCCCAATAGTTGACATATGTGCTGTGCTCAGTCACTCAGTCATGACTGGCTCTCTGTGGCCCCAGGGACTGTAGCCCGCCAGGCTCCTCCGTCCACGGGATTCTCCAGGCAGGGATACTGGAGTGGGTGCCATTTCCTTCTCCACTGACTTCTTCCCCGGTGGCTTCTTCCCTGGGTCTTCCCTGGTGGCTCAGAGGTTAAAGCATCTGCCTTCAATGGAGGAGACCCGGGTTCAATCTCTGGGTCGGGAAAATCCCCTGGAGAAGGAAATGGCAACCCACTCCAGTACTCTTGCCTGGAGAATCCCATGGACGGAGGAGCCTGGTGGGCTACAGTCCACGGGCTCGCAAAGAGACATCACTCTCGCCACTGACGTATAGTAAAAGTGAATCAAAGTTAGAGGAAGAGATGAATGAATGAATGGCAGGGTGGGTGAAGGAATGGGTTGGCGGGTGGGTGGGTGGATTAGTGAAAAGGTCTTTTTTTATTCGGCACACCACTCGGCTTGCAGGACCTTAGTTCCCCAACCAGGGGTAGAATCCAGGCCACAGAAGTGGAAGCACTGAGTCCTAACCACTCGACTGCCAGGGAATTCCCCAAAAGGTCTTAGTACAAGGTCTGGATCTTAGGAGGATAGGTAGATGTATAGATACATGGGTGGATGAATGATTATGCAGGTGGGTATGTAGACTGGCTTCATGATTAGATTAGTGATGGATAGTATCCTGGATTTACAAGAGGATAGAAGGATTGGTAGATGATCAATCACTGAATTCATGGATAGGTGGATAGAATTGTGGGAGTTTGTGAATGGTGGCTGGCTGGCTGGCTGGAAAGATGGATTAATGAATCAACAGGAGACCGGATTCATGAGTGGATGGATGGATGGAGAGATTCATGAATAGATTGTAAAAGACCTGGTTCACAGATGCATGCAATGGTGGATGGGTGAATAGGAGAATGAGTATATGAATGGATTCATCAGTGAATTATGAATGTGTGGGTGAAAGACCTGATTAATGAATGGGTGGATGGATTCATAGATGTTGATGGATGATCCTTAAACAGGTGGGGGAGAAGACTTGATTCATGGATGGACATATAGATGGATGAACAGGTGGACAGATGGGTAAATTCTGGAAAGACAGAGGAAGGAAAGAAATCTTCTTTCTCCCCACCCCCTACCCCGGTCCTCCCACAACTCACTGATTGGCCTTGACCGTGGTGAACTGCGGGTAATCTCTGCTCAAGGGCCCCAGGGCAGGTATCTGATGAAGCAAAATCTTCTTAAGGCTGTTCTTGAGGTAGGATGATTGGCCCCTTGAAAACAAATAGGCCACACCTGATATGAGGGTCCTCCATGGTCAGAGCGCGGATGACAACCCTGTCCCCACGAAGAGGTCACTGACGCTTACCCAAGATCTGGGAGGAAGTGGGAGCTGGAACACCGAGGAGGACTTCCGTTGAACTCTGACGCAGGATGCCTTTGATGTTGAGATGCTGAGGGTGCTTGGGGTGGGGGTGGGGGGGGTAAGCAGGATGAAGTAGAAAGAGTTATAAGCCTTCGCTTAGGGACAGTCTTTATTAGGGTCTTCCTGGTTGCATGGCCTTGGGCCTCAGTTTATTCATCTGTGCAATGACAGGGCCGCCCTCAAGCAGCGGCTGTCAGGATCCTGCCAGCCCTACTTCACTAATACAAGCATCCTTCCACGCCAAGTGGTGTGACCCCCACCCCGACCACCCGGACTCCAACCTCTCCACCACCGGAAATGACGCAGCCCCGCCTTGCCCCGCCCCCTGGGGGAGGCGTAGGGACCTCACTCAGTGGGAGAAGCCTTCCGCACACTCAGCCCTTAACTGTCGCAGGAACTGCTGGAACCGGCCCGGGTGAACTTCTCCTAGGAGGGAGCCCAAGGAATCGGAGGTTTCCTTGGCCGAGCCCCTGCGAGGGTCCTTGCGCTGTCCCAGCTCGGAGCATGCGGGCGCCGATGAAGGGGGCTCGCCGGCCAAGAGCAGGGGCGGCAGCAGCAGCGACCTCAGCCCTGTCCGGCTCCTCGCTGGCCGCTGGGCCACGGTGGGCAGGACCGGCAGGCGGGACCGGGAGCGCCTGAAGCCCAGCCCGGGACCGGAGTGCAAGGACTCACACGCGGGGGCCTGCCACCACTCGGCGCCGCTCTCAGAGGCCCTCGAGACCCCGAAGACCCCCGCGCCCGAGGCTGCTCGGAGCTCGGGCCGCAGCAGCCTGGGCAGCAGCGGGTCTCTGCGCCGGCGATCGCCACCGCCGGGGAGCCCCTCGGGCGCCACCTGCTGGGCCCAGAAGCTGGGCCGACGCTGGGGCATGTCTGGCCCTGCACTCAGCTCAGGGCATCCTCAAGCCAGTGGGGGAGCGGAGGGCGGGTGCCGTGGGAAATGGACAGAAGGGCGTAGACCAGCCCACCCCCCAGGCCATAGCGCCCAGAGCGCGGCAGTGTGGTTCGGGGGGTTCCACCACTGGCCCGCCAAACAGTAAAAGTGGCTTCAGGCTAGAGCGCCCCGATCCTGTTTCCTCACCTGAAAAAACGGTGACGGTGAGAGTACCCACATTCTCAAGTTGCTGTGACGTTTAAATGAGCCAGCAGATGTAAATGGCTTAGAATAATGCCAGACACGTTGTACGTGCTTAACAAAGCCTAACTGCTATGGTTAATTTAAAATTATTATTTAGGATTTAGTCTCAGCTCCATTACTTACTGGAGCTTCCCTGGTGGCTCAGATAGTCAAGAATCCCCCTGCAGTGGGGGAGACCTCGGTTCCATCCCTCGGTTGGGAAGATCCCCTGGAGAAGGGAATGGCTACCCACTCCAGTATTCTTGCCTGGAGAAGTCCATGGACAGAGGAGCCTGGCGGCTTTACAGTCCATGGCGACCGTGAGGAGCTGGACAGGACTGAGGACTTTCACTGCCGTTACTTATTAGCTGCACCCTTGCGCAAGCCAGTTAGTTGCTCTCAGCGCCCTTATCTGTAGAACGCGGACAACCCAGGGCCTGCTCCTTTGTGAGAATGAAACCACACCATGTGGAAAGCACTTAAGACCCGGAGGGTTCAACTTGCTGTACTGTTACTAGCTCTCAGGCAGAAATTGGAAAAGCTGGAATCAGCTTAAAGGGGCGGCTTGCCCTGCAGCTGCCCATTCCTGCTGGAGCCCCAGAGTCCCTTGGGTGGGAGCTTCTTGAAAATACAGATGCCCCAGATTCCGATTCACTTATTTTTAACAAACTTCCCCTTTGGAGACAGAGCCCCAGCCCCAGCCCCTCACCCCACCGCCCAGCTTCTGACACTGGGATCTGAGCCTGCTTCCTCCCTATCACACTCCACTCCCCAGATTGCTGTCAGCTCTGAACCAGCTTCCCGGCTTCCCAGTCTGCCTGCCAAGCAGGAGACTCAGGTTCAATCCCTGGATCGGGAAGATCCCCTGGAGGAGAAAACGGCAACCCACTCCAGTATTCTTGCCAGGAGAATCCCATGGACAGAGGAGCCTGGCAGGCTGCAGTCCATGGGGGTCGCAAAGAGTCAGACATGACTGAGCGTGCACCCATGCACACGTGCACTGACCAGCTGCTAGTGTCACACTCACCCTAGTGGGGCTTTGAGGGGTGGGGCCAGAGGCGGCCCCCTGAGTTTAGAGCCCCCTAACAGGTGGGCTGGTCCTTGGGAGAGCCCATCTTCCCGGCCTGGTCCCTCTGCTGGCCCCTCCCTGCCGCCTCCATGCCTTTCCAGAGTGACTGTGGCCCGCCGGGCACTCAGGGCCAAGTAGGCGCTGAGGGCAGAGGGCGGGGCTGTCGTGCTCAGGATGTCAGGGCTGCAGTCACAAAGGGGTGTGGGGCTCCCCGACAAGGCAACCAGGCCCAAGGCAGGGATGAAGAAGGGCTGAGGGGTTCAGTTACCCACACTGGGCCTGGGAGGCTCAGGTGGGTCAGGTTTGGGCTGGGGTGGCCCTGGAGTTAGAACTCGGAAGTCTGGGCAGTAAGGATGCGGCGGGCCTGGAAGCTGCGAGAACCGACTCTGAGCCTGCGCTCTGCTTCTGCGCGCTGTGTGATGCTGGCTAAGTCTCTCCTTTCTTGGGCTCCATGATACAATGGGCAGCTGGGCTCCATCTGTGACTCTGGGTCGGGAGGGGCAGGGAGGAAGCTTGTGTTGTAAAACTTGAGTGAGGAACATGCGTAGTTCGGGCAGTGATTTCACTGGCCTGATAGGATTTTACAGTTTGAAAATGGAAAAAAAGATGACTTTGAATTCACATTACAAGATAGCTGCCTGGAGGAGGCATCCCAGACAATGTAATGGATTTCTTTTCTGTTTTTTTTAAATTAGTTGTTTATTTGGCTGTGTTAGGTCTTGGTTGTGGCATGTGGGCTCTCCATTGCCTCAAATGAGATCTCTTGTTGAGATGTAGGATCTTTTGTTGTGACTTGTTGTGACCTACGGACCCTCCAGCTGGGGCACACAGACTCATTTTTCTCCTTAGCTTGTGGGATCTTAGTTCCCCCACCAGGGATTGAACCTATGTCCCCTGCACTGCAAGGCAGATTCCTAACCCCTGGACCACCAGGGAAATCCCAATGTAACATATTTCTGCAAAGACTCCTCAACCAGGGATGGAAGAGCATCCCTCCTTGGGAAGTTAGAATATTGAGTGAGGAGGGTGATAAATTTTTTCTATTTATTCTAAGGGTATGTGAATTTTTAGAAAATGAATGAGGAACACCAGACTACTTAGATGATTTCTAAGAAACCCTCCAGCCCATATATGCTGCAGACATTTATTGAGTATCTATTACGTGAGAGGCTTCGGAATTCAGTGATGCAAGAGGCTTTGGAAGTCAGTGGCCCAGCCAGACCTGGAAAAGTCTTGGAGTCCAGATGCAGGGAAGGGACTTTGTCTTCCATGGACAGGAAAGAAAGAAAAAAAAAAAGGTAGAGGTGGATTTTTAGGCACCCCCTGAAAGATCTAGACTCAGAGCGACACCCACAAAGATTATAGAAACTTCCTGCTTGAGGCTGCCCAAGATTTATCCTCCTGCCGTAGGAGTGTGGAAAATGAAGCTTGGGAGAGGGGTCCAAGGCCAGGGAACCAAGTCTAAACTGGAGTGCCCTGGGGAGTCATGTTGGATGTGAGAGCTGGACTATAAAGAAAACTGAAAAAAAAAAAAAAGCTTAGCGCTGAAGAATTGATGCTTTTGAACTGTGGTGTTGGAGAAGACTCTTGAAAGTCCCTTGGGCAGCAAGGAGATCCAACAAGCTAATCTTAAAGGAAATCAGTCCTGAATATTCATCATGGAAAGACTGATGCTGAAGCTGAAACTCCAATACTTTGGCCACCTGATGTGAAGAGGTGAGTCACTGGAAAAGACCCTGATGCTGGGAAAGATTGAGAGCAGGAGGAGAAGGGGACAACAGAGGATGAGCTGGTTGGATGGCATCACTGACTCAATGGACATGAGTTTGAGTAAACTCTGGGAGTTAAGTGATGGACAGGGAGGCCCATGGGGTGGCAAAGAGTCGGACATGACTGAGTGACTGAACTGACCTGAACTGAAGGGAGGATGCTACATAATATGGACAGATCTGGGGACTCAATAGCAGGTCGGGGGACTTCTCTGGTGGTCCAGTGGCTAAAACTCTGTACTCCCAATGCAGGGGGCCCAGGTTCAACCTCTGGTCAGGGAACTAGATCCCAAATGCAACAACTAGGAGCCCACATTCTGCAGCTAAGACCCAGCTCAGCCAAATAAATATTTTTTAAAAAGGTGGGGCTTTTCAGGGCACCCCACTGCCCCACCATAGCTTTCACTTCATTAGAGCAGACACACTTTAAGCACCTCCTGTGTGCAGTGTCCAGGAGGCACTGTAAATCTAAGCCAGGGTGTCAGAGAAACTGTGGTGTTTCTCTTCTTTAGGAAAAAAGAATTTATGATAAATATTGTGAATATTATGCTATACATGAATACCGTGACGAATATTATGAATCAGTTTCTATTTACTGACAGCTGGCTCCAAACACAGGGCTGAAGGCTCAACTCACACTATCCCACAGATGTAACCCTCCGAGCATTGAAAAATGAGCAATTATTCTGTGCATCTGGCGGAAGTAGAGACTGAGGCTTGGAGAAGTTCACAAGGTCTTGTACCTGCAGACTCACGTGTTCACCTCGACTGCTTCAGGGACCAATTCAGAATTTGTGTTTGAGAGGAACCTAGAAGAGGGCAACCTTTTCGAAATGGAAACTTCATGGACTTGTTCTGCTTATTTGGAGTGGCAACCTCTTGGCATTGTCAAGGGTATTTTTTCCTTTATTTATTTATTTTTTTTTTGGATCTGTATATTTTAAAAGATGTTAATTGTTATAGGTAGAGTTAAGGCTTGAATAAAGCTCTCTCCCCCGCCTCTTTTTTTTTTTTGTAATTTTGGAGTGGCAACCTCTTGGCATTGTCAAGGGTATTTTTTCCTTTATTTATTTATTTATTTTTTGGATCTGTATATTTTAAAAGATGTTAATTGTTATAGGTAGAGTTAAGGCTTGAATAAAGCTCTCTCCCCCGCCTCTTTTTTTTTTTGTAACCCAGTGGAAAACCCACAAAACGCTCTTTTTAAGCCTGCTCCAAATGAGCTGGCGCACAAGCCGGCGGTGGGATAAGCTCTGCGCTTATGGCTCTTTAACGGCAGGTAAGTTCTTAAGGCAGAAGCCCAAGGGGGCGGGGAGGCGGGGACAAGTCGCGTGCGGGGCGGAGCCCGACGAGGCCCCGCCCTCAGAAGAGCGGAAGTGACGTAAGTGGCCAAAAGCGGCGCGCGCCGCGAGGTGTAGCTTCTAGCCAAGGTTGGGCGGAGCGGTCGTGGGCAGGTGGGGGGCTTTGCCGCCGGCGCCCCCCTCTTTTCCGCTTCCCCGTCCTCTTCTCCCGCGTCCCGGGAGCCCCCACCCGGGGTGAGTAGCGCTAGGCGGAGCGGGGTGGGCGGAGACAGTGGCTGCCGGGAGAGAGGAGGCCCCGGACCCCAACCGCCTGGGTGCCCTGAGGCCTCCCCGGTTCCTCACGTGACCCGAGCGCGAGCGGGCTCGGCCCCACGTGCGCGCTCGCGGAAGGTCCGCCGGCCGGCCCTGGGTCCCCAGGGTCCCGGGGTGGAAGAAGGCTGAGACCCCGCAAGCCTGATCAGGGCACTGGCCCCACGCCGAACCCCGCCGCCGCAAGTTCCTTTCCCTGTCTGAGCCTCAGTTTCCCCTGTGCCAGACGGGTAAGGCGCGCACCCGCAAAGGAGGGTGGGTGTGAGGATTCAGGAAAAGCGCTCGGATCACAGTCGGGCACAGGGTATGGTGCCCGTTACACAGGCGTCGCTCTCATATTTCACCTTGGACCCGACCCCAGTGACGGCTCAACAGAGGTGCTGTTTCAAAAGACAGCCCGCCGGCCCCCCGAGCCCTTGGAGCCAAGGTCAGCCTGTTGGCAGAGAGGCTGCCGTAAGTCTGAAGGCCCAGGCCCTGCTGCCCAGTCAGCTGCGCCTTTCTCTGGATCTTGGTGTGTCTGTAGGACAAGGGTTAGAAACAGGTGGTGTCAGCCCTGCCAGTGGGGCCGGGCTGTACTGCACGTGGTCTGGATGTATCAAGTCTGCTTAGTGAGATGGCCTGAGCCCCTGGGAGAAAGGGGACCTTGAGCGGGGTCAGAAGTCTGGATTCTGCCCTTGTTCTGTTCCTGGATTCCTGTGTGTGTGCATCGCTCCATTTTAGTGAATGGTTTTTCTGTGTGTACCAGGGACTATGGGAGGGTTGGAAGTAAATACATGTGGCATGCTTTGGTGGTGACCAGAAGCCCTGGAGTCACCAAAACCTTGAGGGTTTCTGTTCCTGCGTGGCCAGAGGTTCGCTCTCTGCTGCCGTTGGCAAGCCATGTGAGTGACTGACTGACCACCTGCAGTAGCAGGAATAATCCCTTAGGTGTGACCAACACGCCTGGTTTATAGGGCCTCAGCACATTTTCTCATTAGATCTTCACACTTGGCAGGGAGAATTGATGAGCATCTCATTGGACAGAGGGTTTTGTTTTGTTTTTAAGATTAATATGTGCCCAGCAGTGTCTGGATCACTTTTCACTTTTATATCCACATTTAATCATCCCAGCCCTCCTGTAAAGTCAATATTGTTCCCGTTTTATAGATAAAGACACCTGCTTAACTGAGGTTGTGTCTTAGCTTATACAGCCAGTGAAAGGCAGAGCCAGCGTTCAGACCTGGTTCACTCACCATCAGAGTTTAATCCCCTCCTGTCTTTTTTGCGTCTTCCTTGTTTCCTCCTTTATGACATGATTCCTTGAAATATCAAGGTCCCCTGAATAATCTCATTTACAAGAATTCCACTGACAGGTAGTGACAGTTCAGACGCCATTCTCTGTCACAGATCCTGGAAGAAGAGTAGTTGCTGGGGCGGCTGCCCAGGGTCACCTAAACACCTTGGGGTGGGGAGATGACCATGAAGGATGCCCAGACACATTCCACTCTGAGAAGCAGAAGTTCCCTAAAGAGCAAAGGGTTTCTTTTCTCCTCTGAGCTCGTTTAGAACACTCATGAAGCCAGCTGTGCCCATGCCCCTTCGCATCCCTGCAGCCACGTGGCTCCTTCCTGTGATCTGGACCAAGTGTAGGAGGACTTCTTGCAGTTTGATCAATAACTCTGCTGTCCCCTCTGACTCCTAGGGACCTCCTGCCTACCCCAGCCTGGATGCCAGGAGGCACAGTGTAGACAGGGCCCCGGGAGTCATGTTCACTAGTGAATCTGAGCTGTTAGAACAGATGTCAAAGCCTCCCTTGCCATTTCCCAGCCCGGATGTGCCTCCCTGGCTTATTCCCAGACTCTGCCTGTAAGTGGAGTTCTTGTCAATGAGATTATTCAGGGGACCTTGACATTTAAAGGAATCGTGTTGTACGCTTTTGGTAAAGCAAAAAATTTCAGTAAAGGGCTTCAGTGTTATCACATTGGAACGTGTACATCTTTGTAGGATTTTCTGAACAGTACAGAATGGCTGTAGCCACACAAAGGTCCTTCTTTGATTCCTTCAGCAACCAGTTAGTAAACCGCCCCCTTGTATCAGGTCTGAGGCTAACTGTGTGAGGCAGTGTCCCTGCACCCAGGAGCCATGTCTGCTGGGAGGAAAGGCACAGAGGGGGAGAGGGGCAGAGGGGGAGAGTGCACCCCCGGGGCATCTAGCCCACAATTATTCTGTTCATTTGATTGGCGGGAATTTTGTTGAATGCCTGTGAGCTGCGTGGAATGCAAGAGAAATACAGTGATGCATTTCAGGGCGTTTCCACTGCTTTCTCAGGCAGCTCCCAGTCCAGTGGGGGGAGAGACGCAAGTACAGAAGCGGAAGTTTGTCTGAGGGGGAGCGCTGCTGTGTGGTGTGGAAGAGCTGGCTTTGGCACTCTCCTTCCTGGGTGGTGGTTGGGCCGGGAGGGACACTGTGGCAGAGTTGCCATGGCCCTGTTGGCCGGGGCCGGGGAGCCCACTTGCCTTGCCGACCCCACCCACGTAAGCCACCCCAAACCCAGTCAAGCCACACGGTGACATCAGGCTGGCAGCCCCCTGTCCTGTAGTGCCAGGGAGCCTCTGCCGCAGCCAGCTGCTTGGGGGCTGGCAGGTCTCTGCATCCTTTTGCTGCTCGTGTCCCTCAGGGTTGGAGGGACAAGAGCCCGTTCTCACAAGCAGCATGTGACGTCATCGTTCTGATTGGGGCATGGCAGCTTCAGGGGTTGGGACACGGGTGTGGGACACCGCCGTGATGGGGGTGGGGGGTACAGTATTTGGAACCCAGGACCCCCCAGCGTGTTACCCCAGAGGGCTCTTGGGTGGGTACAGTAACTGGAGCCCTCATCACCGGGATCCCGGGCCCCGCGCCTGCCCAGGGAAGCGGAGGATCAGCCCGAGAGCTGATTCAGGGGCCCACAGAAGGCCGGAGCAGGGGCCTCCGAGCCGGGGACCTTGGCTGACCCCGGTCGGGCTCCTGGACCTCTCGGCCTTTCTCTGATCTCAGAAGGCCCGCATGGGACCTGGCCCCTGAGAAAGCCCAGATCCATGGAGGCGGCGGCCCCCTGCCCAGCAGCTCTCACCTGCCAGGCCGGGCCCTCCCTGGTGACCCCACTCGCCAGCGGGGTCTCTGGAAAGGGCTGGCTATGGCAGAAGAGGAACTGCGTCGAGGAGCCGTGTCTCTGAGTTGTTTGGGCGGCCACGCCTGCTGCTTCCGGAAGGTTCCTTCTGGGACAAGTTCAGAATACAGGTGCAGGTTGGAGGCTGGCGACAGACACGGGAGTGGCGCCTCCTGTCTGGCTCCCCTTCTCTCCTCCTGTCCCAGACTGCGTCCTGCAGGCCCGTGCTGTCCTCGGGGCACTTGCCCATGACTTCCTCTGAAGCATTCCTTGGTCTTAGGGGTGCCAGCTCTTTTGCAGGACTGTACCTGCGTGGCGGGATCGGGCTTAACCACAGCCCTGTGGAGTTCGGTAAAGCGGGCGGAGTGAAGCGCCAGAGCACAGAGGCGCACAGCTTTCCTGTAGGATTGGGAGGCTGTCACCTCTGCACCAAGTGACCCCTGTGGCTCGGTGCTGGGACACAGTGGTGAAAAGGCCCTGCCTGGGGGCTTCCATTCCTTGGAGGCCATTCAGTCAGTAAACAGCTCGTTTCAGAAAGAAACACACACTCTGAAGGCAGCGGCCATGGGGAGTGGGTAGGGGCGTGGGAGGAAGGCACCTCGGGCAGGTCAAGGCAGGCCACTGGGAGGAGATGACACTTGAGCTGAGGCACTGTGGTGAAGATGAGCTGCCCACGCAGGTAGGCCTAGGGCGTGGCAGGTGCACAGGTCCCCCCGGCCTAGGGGAGGATGTGAGCGCGTGCGTCCACCCCCTCCTCTCCACGGGGCTCCTGGGGACCCTGACTGGCCCTGCCTTCCCATGCTGCCCCAGCTCGGTCCCCAGGCTGGGTCCTTGCACATCCTCACCCTTCAGAAGCTCAGCTGATCGCTTCCCCATTGGTGACACGTGGCAGCCAGCCAGGCCAGCCCTCTGTGTGGGGTGCACGCCACACCGTCTCTGCTCTGTCCCTGTCCCCATCTAGAGTGTTCCTTGTCCTCGGGCCTGGCTCAGGGCTTGCCTCCTCTCAGCTGCTGCCCTGTCTGCCATTCGGAAGGGACTTCTTCATCCCTCAGAGTTCCCATAGTGCTTTCTGTCTCAGCAAGAGGCCTAGTTTCTGCCTTGTGTTTGCATTGGTTCCATTTGGGGATCGGGCTGTATCTGGACCAGCCCTGTGCACAGAGAGCATCTGTAGACCAGTGTTGTCCATGGGGAAAGGTGTGACCCTCCCTGCCCTGTGTGGTGCAGCCCAGCTGGCGGGTGTGGGGCGCTGTGGGCCTCTGTTCTGCTCTGGGGGCCTGGCCATCCACCGGGCCTCTCACCCAGGAGTCCACTCAGCTGCCAACACCGCCTTCCAGAATCTCATGTCTCAGGCCACTTCTAGCTTAACCCAGAGTAGTGGCAGCTTGCTGCCCTTTGGGGTGAAGGCTGAGTTGGTAACCATGACCTAGAGGACCCCGAGTTTCCCCTTGGAAGAGCCCCCTCGCCCTTGCGTCTTCCCAGTTGCTGCACGAATGTGTCCCCCTCCTTGGTGTCAGCTGCTGTGTCACATCCCCGGCGCCCGTTGTCTGCCCGCCCCTGTGCCCCTCTGTGGCCCTCATGCTCGGTGGTGTGTGACTGCCTGCCTGTCTCCCTGTTCGCAGCACTGCACCCCGCAGCGAGCCTGTCCATGTGCTCATGACCAGAGCTGGGAGGCGGGGTCCTCGGGGTCCCAGAGAGGAGGCTTCAGCCCCCTGCTTTGCTCTCCTTTAACTAGGTTAGGATCCTGTCTACCGTGGGGTCAGAAGCCGCCAGGTCAGGTGTCCTGTTGGGAAAGGAAAGCTGGAGAAGCTGGGCTGCCGAGTCTCCTGCTGACATGAAGATAGCTCTGCGAAACGACTTAAATGCTAGAGTCAGGAGGCCGTACCCTCCGAGGGGTAGGAGTGGGCAGGGGTTGAGGGGGCCAGCCGCCTCGGCATCAGACAGGATCATGTGACCAGCAGCTGCCATGCCAGGAGACTGGGGCCTGAAACCTGGCTGCTTCACCCGCTTCCCTTTCCTTCTCAGGAGCCGCCGGCACTGAGTTTGGTGCCTGGGCAGAGACGCGGCTGCTGACAGCATGACGAGCGAGGTGATCGAGGACGAGAAGCAGTTCTACTCGAAGGCCAAGACATACTGGAAGGAGGTCCCGGCCACCGTGGACGGCATGCTCGGGGGGTATGGCCACATCTCCAGCATCGACATCAACAGCTCCCGGAAGTTCCTGCAGAGGTTTCTGAGGGTAGGCAGGTCTGGTGTGCTCTCCTGGAAGAGAGCCCACGTCCACCACCCAGGCCTTGACGAGCGGGTGGGGCGGGCCAGCTCGTAGGCTTCGCTGCAAGGTCCCCTGCCAGGAGCCGGCTGTCACGCTGGGGCCTCCTGGTGCCGGAACAGAGCAGCCTTTTCGCAGACTGTTCCATTTTTCCAGAGGCGGAAACCTTTGCTCTCCTGCCATGTTTGCAAAAATCTGGGCTGTGGGTGTTGTCCTGTCTGCTGAACACAGCCTCCCGGTTTCTCGTCCCGCCACCGCCTCTGTGCCAGGCTGGCAGTGCTGTGGCCGAGCCTCCCCAGGCCCACCTCCCTCCTCTCCCTCGGCACATACCGCGGCTGCTGTTGCCCGCCCCTCTACCTGCGTGCCAGCCTCCCAGGTGTGTTCACTGAGTGCCCTCTTCCTTCTTGCACTGCTTCTCTCCACGGTCCTTGTGACGGGAGTCTCGGGAGTGAGAGGACGTGAGTGCATGTAGTCGAGTTAACACCTTTAAGTGGAGGTTGGCTTTCATTTCAGGAAGACGTGACCCAGAAAAAGGCTGTGCTGTGCTCACGCCCTCTGCCGGCCCCACCCACGCCAGCCACCAGCCTGTGCTGATCTGAGTCGTTCTGGGGGGTCACGAGGAAAGGCCCTTTGCAGAGACAGGGTCCTTCTGGCTTCTAACCCTTCTCTTCAGTCTGTTTTCTCTGCTGCTTCAGGAAGGCCCGAACAAGACGGGGACCTCATATGCCCTGGACTGCGGAGCTGGCATTGGGAGGATCACCAAGCGGCTGCTCTTGCCTCTCTTCGGAGTGGTGGACATGGTGGATGTAACGGAGGACTTCCTGGTCAAGGCCAAGACCTACCTGGGCGAGGAGGGCAAGCGAGTAAGGAACTTCTTCTGCTGCGGCCTACAGGACTTCAGCCCCGAGCCACAGTCATACGATGTGATTTGGATCCAGTGGGTGATAGGTGAGCCTCCCTTGCCTCTCTGCACCTTCCTGCCTATCTCTGCTCCTGTGGGTGGGGGTCCAGAGGATCCTCAACTTCTCCCTCCCCAGGGCTCCACCTTGAAAGCTCCTTTGTTTCCACGTTTTGTTTCAACTCAGTATCTGCTGCGACCCATTTGGGGGCAGTTTTTGTTGAAAAAAATATTTAATTTTCAAGTTTTAACTGCACTCAAAGAATGTGGAAATCCGTTTTCCTAAGGAAAGGGTTTTTAGGAAAAGTGGAAGCCTCGGCCGCCCTCCGTGCTGTTTGTGGAGAGCGAGCCCTGCCCTGCCATCCTGTCTTGCACCCACTTAGCCTGACGGCACACTCGGGGTGCTCTTCTGGGTTGCCTACCTGGCAGCAGGCCTCCCCACTGCAAGCTGGGCGGCCCAGGCCTGCCGGGAGCCCGTGGGGTTCAGCCCTGAGTTCTGTTTGGGGTTGTAATGTAGGTGAGGAACTCAGCTGGGTGCACGCCGCTGGCCCAGGCTAGGAAAGGTGGGTGGAGGGCAGGTGTGGGGCAGGTGGCTTTTGAACCCATTTCCGCTCAAAGTGGGGTTTGGTGAACCCTTCTGGGCTGTTGAGAGCTAGCACGCCCTGTGTATTCAGCATAGTCAGTGCTTAGGAAGTCAGTAGAGGTGCTGAAGGCCACGCAGGGGCCTGGCGGGGCCTGCCTCTCCCCGGTGACAGCCTCTGCCTCCCCCAGGCCACCTGACTGATCAGCACCTGGCCGAGTTCCTGCGGCGCTGCAAGCGGGGCCTGCGCCCCAACGGCATTGTGGTCATCAAGGACAACATGGCCCAGGAGGGCGTGATCCTGGACGACGTGGACAGCAGCGTGTGCCGCGCCCTGGACGTGGTGCACAGAATCGTCCGCAGCGCGGGCCTCAGCCTCCTGGCCCAGGAGCGGCAGGAGAACCTCCCAGACGAGATCTACCACGTCTACAGCCTCGCCCTGAGATGAGCGGGCCAGCGGAGCAAGGGACCTGTGTGAGGCCAGGGACTGGCGGCCGGGCGAGGCCCAGAAGCTCCACGTTGATGGTTCAGGAGTGTTGAGCGGGGTCACTAAATACACCTGTCTGCCATCCACTGCCAAACAGGCTCTTTTTCAAAAAGGCATAAGGGGACCTGGTCCGGAGGAGTGCTGCTGGATGGGGCGGTGAGGCTGCAGTGAGGTGGGGAGTGGGTGATCCCTGGGCCACTGTGCTCCCATCGGGAGCAAGAGTGAGTCCCTCACCTCCAGGACACTGGCTGGCCCTGCAGCCACAGGCCTGGCTGCCTCAGGAGGAAGAGAACAACCCTTGATGCAGCTGCTGAGGACTGTGCCTCAGGGTAGGAGGGGAGCTGGGGCTGTGGAGCCTGCAGCTCTGGACCTCCTGGCTGCCAGAGCCACGCAGCACCTGCTGAATCCTGGGGCTGGGGGCGTGTCCACGTTCCCGGTGCTGTTGGGGGATGGGGGCATGTCCACATTCCTGGTGCTGTTGGGGGATGGGAGATGTCCACGTTCCTGGTGCTGCTGGGGGATGAGGGGATGTCCGTGTTTCTGGTGCTCTTGGGGAATGGGGGATGCCCACGTTGCTGGTGCTGTTGG
>SJYC01035251.1:0-10930 GCA_006408675.1 Madoqua kirkii
GGGGTGGGGGCGTGTCCACGCTCCTGGTGCTGTGAGGATGGGGCCTGGCATCCTAACATGATGGTCACCACAGCCTGTGGCACGGAGAGAGGCTGGAGTGTCACTCCTGGCTGTGCATGTGGCTTCTCGGGGAGCATTTTCAGTTAAAAATAAAGGGTGAAGCCTATGCCGGGAAGGCCCTCGCCCATCTGGAGTGGTGCTCGTCTTTACCGGGACAGCCCTGTCGTGCAGCGTGCAAACTGCTCTAAGCGCACGTCTTGTGCCTGCCACCCCTCCCTCCCGGCTGCCGTGGGATCCTTTATCCTGAACTCAGGGAAGGTGGTGGGCGTGTGTGTGTGAATGTTACACAAGGACCTTTAAGGCCAACAGAAATCAGTTTAATTTTATAAATATATCCTTTAGTCGCCTTAGCTTATCTCCAAGGCGGTTACACAATTCACAATGACCACCTTGTATGACCAGCAGGCGGCCTGGTGAGGGCTCAACAGAGGGCGGAGGCTGGCTTTCAGCCTTGGTAGCTTTTCCCATCAGATGCGCCCTCACGATGTGAGACATTTCAGAAAGACAGCCCACAGTCATGCATGATTGCTTTTTAGAAGGCGTGGTCCCCAAACCCCAGGTTTGGCACAAACAGAGCTGCCGCCAGAGCAGAGCCCTGCCCATTGGGGGGCAGGGTGGTGGGTGGCTTGGCTCCAGAGCTACAGAAGCTGGCCAGAGTTAGCTCAGCTCTCTCCCTACCTGCCCCGAAGCACTTGTGTTTTTCACAGAATCTTGAGTGAAGAGTCAAGGGTCTCGGCTGGGCTGCACCCCACAGGCCCCTCCTGGGTCTCCACACGGGCCAGGGCGGGCCGACTTCCTCGGGAGGGCGCAGGCGTGGCGCCCCCTTGCTTCTCTCAGTGCTCGGCACTCCCTCCCACCAGGAGGGTCTGTGCTTGTCCTAAACCCTGTCCCCGGTTCCACTGTGGGCCAAGGCTCAGAGTCGCTGCCAGGGGAAGTGGGGGCAGTCTCCCTGCAGAGAGAGGCCTTCCCCCACTGGAGTGCTGGCAGCCGCCTGGCTCCATCCTGCACCTTCTAACAGGCAGACCAAAGGCTGTCCCCTTGGGCCGCCCTGGTACTTCAAACACCCACAGGCTGATAGGCTGCCCAGACCCCGCCCCACATCCTGGAGGGTCAGATGTCGTCCTCGACGGCGCCACTGTGCTCACTGAGGAGGTACCACTTGAGCCTGTCGGGCAGAGGTAGGGCCTTGACCTTGGCGTCCACGGGCCACGGCTGAAGGTAGAGGCGGATGTACACACGGCACAGGTGCTTGAGGGGCGGGGGGTAGCTCTCCAGCTGCCTCAGGGAGAAGTGCAGGGCCTGGATCTTGTCCGCCAGGCTGCCCACAGGGTGGATGTCGAAGTTCTCGGGCAGCTGGAGCTTCTGGGAGTTGGTCACCATGAGATCCAGCACGGTCTCCGCCTTGCGCAGCAGGTCCGCGTGGCTCTCGTCCTCCGCGCAGCCCGGGTGGGAGCAGAGCCTCTCGAAGACGATGTGGAAGCCAGACCAGCAGGACGCGCCATGCAGGGAGCAGTTGTAAGCGGCTCCTGACTCCAGCAGGAAGCGCAGCAAGGGGAAGTGGAGCTTGAAGCTCTTGAGGCAGATGTGCGTGAGGGACTCGTGGGCTGGGCACTCGCTGGGGTCGGCCCCATGGGCCAGCAGCAGCTGCGTGACTTGGAAGCAGAAGCGGTTGATCAGCTGGGCCTCCTCTTTGTCGCCTCCTACCGTCTCGCCCAGCAGGAAGATGATGCAGGTGAACACCGTGTCCCCGTCTTTGGTGGTGGCCTTGACATCCGCTCCTAGGAGAGCAGGAGGGGGAAGAGAAGGTGGGAGGAGGCCTCGGCCCAGGGGGGCCACGCCTCACGGCCCGGGGGTGCATGGAAGAGTGGGGCTCACCTCCTTCCAGCAGGAGTCGGATGTTCTCGGCGTTGTGGACCTGCACCCCGTCGCTGCTGGCCAGAGCATGCAGCAGGGCTGTCTTACCTAGCGAGGGAGAGCCAGTGAGGCGGGGAGTGGGGGCAGGGGAAGCCCAGCCCAGGCCAGGCCAGCCCAGGCCAGCCCGGGGGTGGGAGAGGAAATACAGAGCCTCGGGACCAGATAACGAAGGCTAAAAACAACTGACCTTGAGGATTTCCCTGTGGCATAGTGGCTAAACTCAGCGCACCCAGTGCTGGGGGTCTGGGTTTGATCCCAGGTCAAGGAACTAGATCCCACATGCAACAACTAAGACCCGGTGCAGCCAAATGAAAAAAAATCCAAAACTGATCTTGGGCTTTCCTGGCGGCTCAGTGGTAAAGAATCCACCTCCCAGTGCAGGAGACACAGGTTTGATCCCTGGCCTGGAAGATCCCATATCCGCGGAGCAACTAAGCCCGTGCTGGAGAGCCTGGGAGCACAGCTACTGAGTCCACACGCCCTAGGGCCCATGTTCCACAAGAGAAGCCTCCGAAATGGAAAGCCTGCACACTCCAACCAGGAAATTGCCCCCACTCGCCACAACTAGATAAACGTCAACATACCAACAAAGACCCAGCACAGCCCAAAGTAAAAACAAAACACCAAACTGACCTCTCAGCTACGGCTGAGGGTGACAGGTTTCTGGCCGTTTTCTCTCCACTGACAAACACTGGACCAGAAGGGCCAGGAGAAGGAGGATTTTTCTGGACCCTGAGAGGCTACCTGAGACCCAGCCTGGGTGGAAGGAAGCCCCGTCACTCAGGAGCTGAGCACACAGGTCCAGCTCCTGCAGACGGCCTCATGAGGCCAAGATGTACTGCCTCCCGAGCCTCTGTGAGTCAGCAGAGGGTACCAGCACGCACGCAGCCGTGCTTGCCATCAGACGGGCTGCCTCCAGCCTGCCTGCCAAGCCATCACCCCAGCACGCCTGGGGTTACCTCACGAGGCAGTCTGGCCCCAGCCTGTCCTGCTTTTCTCCGGGGAGCACCCACCATGCTTGTCGGCCGCATTGACGTCTGCTCCGAGGTCCAGGAGGCGTTGCAGGCAGGGCAGGCGCTCCGGCTCCTCGCTGGCCAGGTCCAGGGGGCTGCTCTCATGGATCTGAGCCGAGAAAGCACAGCCAGGTTGGCCCTGGGGCCTGTGAGTGGCTCAGAGCCCCGGCCACATCCCTCCTTCAGAGCAGGGCTGGCTCTTACCCGGTCCCTCCGGTTGATGTCGGCCCCGTGGCGCACCAGCAGCTCCACCATGTCAGGCTGGTTTCGCAGGACGGCGATGTGCAGCGCCGTGTAGTAGGTGACCGGGTCTGAAGGCACAGACACAGCCACATCAGCCCTGCCCGATGGCACATTCTCATGGTATTCCAGGACCAGCCTGGCAGCCTAGCCCCAACGCTCCGACCCAAGGGCTCCTGGCACTGTGAGGGGTCAGGACACAGCTGTCCTCGTCAGGCCTAGGTTTGGGTCCTGGGGAGGTGTTCCAGTGAACGGACCAGGTACTTAATCTGGGTTTTAGTCCCTTTTGTAAAACAGAACCTAAAACAAGGCTGTGGGGAGGAATACCCACAAATGCTCAAAGCTGGGTCTCCCAAGTGACTGGCTGCAGAATGCCTCCCCCAGCTCCTTGACCACCCAAGAGCCCAGCAGCCTCTGAGACTGTCCTTCAAAGGGGAGGAGAGACGCCTGGCACATCCTGTATCAGCACAAAAACCCCCATTTGGGAACAAGTCCCGAGTGTCTCCTGGCTGACCTTGCCTGCCCCCCCAACTCCCCACCCAGGGCAAAACAAAGAGGGAAGATGGCTCCATCAGCACCTCCCGGGCATACCAACTAGATGCCAACACCGTCAGTCCGTGATTTACGTCCAATGTGTCTTATCTGTGTCCACCCTCTCCCCGTGCAGGAACCAGCGGCAGAAAATTACTTTCCCTTAGCTCTGGGCACAGCGCCAGCAGCCCCATTTTCACATTAATGGAAGCAAGGATTTAGCTGGGAGCTGGGGGAAAGCTTGCTAAGGCAATCGCCTGATAGGAGCAGTGACAAAGTTGCTCCTGATCAGAGGTGGTTGAGGTCCTCTGGGAAACCGCAGGGGGTGGGAGGCCACCCAGTGTGGGTTTCCTCAGGCATCACCCCTGAACAGATAAGGGCAGAGTCTGGAGGCTTGACCGCCCACCCTCGGCAGGGCACACTCAGGCCATCTATCCACCCCAGCCCTCCAGGCTCCGGCGGACCTTCAAAGTTGAGGTTGGCTCCATTCCGCAGGAGCACGGCGGCTGCGCGCGTCAGCCCCAGCTCGGCCATCTTCAGCAGGGCGTTGCTCACGCCTTCCTGGTAAAATGGAGAGTGGGCTTTTCTCTCCAGTAGCTCGGTGAGAACAAGGATGCGGCTCTCCTCGCTGGCGGCGTAACTGGGCCTGGGGCAGGAGAGAGGAGCAGCTGAGGGTGGGACAGGCTGGCTGGGCACCCTGCAGGTAAGTGGCCTTGGTCTCCTGCAGTCACTCCTACTTCACCCCCACCCCCACCCCAGGCAGGGCTCTAGCTCCATGGGGCACAAAGTCTCTTCTGGAAAGGTTGGTGGGAGAAAGAGGACCAAGCTGAATCTTTTCAATGGAGCAGACTCCTCAGGTTTGCTGAGAAAGCATTGGGGCTGTCATCAACCTCCTTCCAAGTCACCCATACAACCTGGCCCCTGGCTTCGGTACAAAGCCTCATACACCTGCGCTGTTGGCACTGAAGGGAACCCCTGCGGCCAAGGGCAAGAACCAGACACCGACTGACCCGGGGCTGTAGAAGGTGCTGCACCCCAGCTCAGGCCACCCCGCAGCCAGGGCGGTCAGAAGACCTCCCGAAGCCGGATCACACTCAGAGACGGTTCGGTCCACCAAAGGCAGAGGGATCCAGAAAGCCCTTTGCACCACAGCCCAGCCCGCCTACCCCCTCGCCAATTCCAACTGATGCCCGAAACACACCCTCGTTCCCCTCTCCTCGGCTCTTTCCTCCGCTCCACGTAAGGCAGTATATACCACTTTAACCGCTGTCAGCCTCTCTCTGGTAGCACGATCACCACGAAGGGTGAGGGTTTCAGCTTGCCGATGTCACCTCTAAACGATGCGCTTTCTGAACAGCCTTCCCACAGGTTAACGTATGACAGACCAGCGCCTGTCTATACCAAACGAGAAACTCCGGGCTACAGAAAGCTCATCCCGCGCCGCGTTTACCGATTACACCCTGCTCCTCTGCAGCTCCAGGTAGAGGGCACAAGACCCGCAGGGCGCAGGGTCGGGCGCTGAGGCAGAGGCCCTGCCGCCAGCCCGCCCCACGGCCTCCCTGAGCGGGCCGCGGCCGCCTCCACCCATCCCCGCCCGCCCTCGGCCTCCTCTGACAGATGAGGACACCGCCCGCCATATTTGTGGGGACAAGGAAAGGGGTGCCGAGCCGCTCTGAGGCGGGGAAGGCGCGAGTTACCCGTCTAGGGGCTCCTGCCGCTCGGGGTCCTGGATGCCCAAGGAGCCCAGGATAGCATCCACGAGCGGCTGGTACTCGAAGATAATCCTCCGGAAGCCATGCAGGAACGGCATGGCGGCGGCCGCACCTTCCACCGAGGCCGAGACGCCGACTGGGATGCGTCGCGGGGCCCGCGGTCCTGACCAGGTTTGGCCGCTCGCTGGGTCCAGTCCCCCTCCCCGCGCCCGGCCCGGTGCACCGCCCAACCCGGGGCTACGCGCAGGAAGTCACCCGCGCGCTTCCGGCCCGCTCAGGCCTGAGAAGGGACAGCGGCGGCGGCGACAGCGCCCTCTGCGGGTCGGAGGATCACGGTGCGATTGGGCGCGCAAGCTTGGGGTGTCTTGTCGGGGCTGCTCCGCAGGACTGGAGGGCGCAGACCCGCAGCCAATTCCGATCCCAGCTCTAGGCCCGCAAGCTCCTTTCCCGGCCCGGCCCGGCTCCCCTTGCTATCCCGCTCGCGGCCGCTGGGCGCCGTCCGAGCTCCGCCCGTTGAGCGAGCACACACCGGCCGGATCCTTGCCCAGCTCCCAAGAAGACTGGAGCCCCGGTGTCCCCGACTTGGATGGGAGTTGGGTCGGACCACGGTTGGGCCTGGCTTTCACTTTCTCCCCAGGCTGACTGGACCACACCCACCCTGACGGGCGATGGGGATGATTCCTTAATCCTTGCAGCCTACTGGGGCTTCCACTTTCTGCCTTGATGGACTCAATGAACTTTACTTTCTTCATCTGTAAAATGGGGATAATCAAACCCACGCAAGATCTTGGATCAAGAGCTCTGTTACTGTCAATCGAATCTGACAGGAAGGAGCCCAAGGCTGGGGCCACTTTTCTAGGAAGTAGCGTCTGGCCTTGGGCCTCGCATTCGAACGTCCACAACCTCGAGGCCCACGGTGGAGCCCTGATGTCTTCGTGATTCTGGAAAGCTCGTCGTGAAGGGGTGTGCCAGTCAGCCTTGATCTCCCATCACCCCCCACCCTCCACCACGTGGGCTTGGCAGTCTCTCCCACCTGACACCTGTCAGGGACAAGTCTTGTTGAAGAAAGTGGAAAACGTTTAGAGATGAATTTAAAGACAACCCCATGTGCCTACAATTAAACATAAAAAAATGGGTAGAGTAGGGCTCCCCCTTCCCCGACCCCGGCCACCGAGAAAAACCCAATCCAAAGCCTTCCAGGCCAGCTATGGGACCCAGCAGGGCCCAATCCAGGACCCTTCCAGGCTGGACAATTGCTTGCTTATAATTCTTCAGTTCACAAGATTGTTGTGCAGATCAAGGGATGAACCTTTAAAATCCCCATCAGGTCTCAGAAGACCTAATTTTGCTTCCCCCTCTGTTGCCTGAAGGAGCAAGAAAAGTGGTAGGGGGATCAGCAGGGAATCTGCCTGTAATTCAGGAGACCTGGGTTCGATCCCTGGGTCGGGAAGATCCCCTGGAAGAGGAAATGGCAACCCACTCCAGTATTCTTGCCTGGAGAATTCCACGGACAGAGGAGCCTGGCCGACTACAGTCCATGGGGTCGCAAAAAGTTGGACATGACTAAGCAACTAACACACACACACGGCAGGCTTGCCAGAAGGGGCTCCAGACCACAAAGTCCCTCATTCCCAGCACATGTCTGCCTTGGTTCTCACTCCAGGAAGAAGTATCTTCTCCTTAAGTGAAACTGGGAAATTTATTTTACTCACATAGAAGCGGAGATTTGTAGCTTGTCTTGTAAAATCGGAAGACTGGACACCTGGGCCCAAATTCCTATCTGGCAACAAGATCCCTCTGGATGGGGCCCTTGCTCTGGTGCACCTCGGGCTCTGAGGAGTTCCTTTGGGAGTCTGGGAATGTCTGCCCCTTTTTGAAGGATTCACACCCCACCCTCAGTTGATCCCGGGGCCCTGAATGGCATAGGCGCCCCCAGGTGAACCCCGGGTTTCACAGCCCTGTTTGATCCCAAGTCACTTGCTCCGTGGCACAGGTGACGGGTCTGAGGGACCTGGAGGAGGCTAGAGCACGTGGTCAGTAACCACAGGAGGCCCATCTTCTAGACCATTCTATAGGGTCCAGGGCAGAACTGGGAGGGGTGGACTCAGCCTGGCCCGAGGCCAGCCTCTACCCTGGCTTCATTCATTCCTTGAGGCTGTGAGAACAAAGCACCAGAAACTGGGTGGCTTAAAACAACAGAAATCTGTTCTCTCCCAGTCCTGGGAGCCAGAACTCTGACCTCAAAGTGTCAGTAGGGCCATGCTCCCTTGGAAGACAATGGAGAAGGTTTTCAGCATCTCTGGGGTGGCTCGTGTTGGTATCACCTGATCTCTGCCTGGACATGGAACAACAGACTGGGTCCAAATAGGGAAAGGAGTACATCAAGGCTGTATATTGTCACCCTGCTTATTTAACTTATATGCAGAGTACATCATGAGAAACGCTGGACTGGAAGAAGCACAAGCTGGAATCAAGATTGTCGGGAGAAATATCAATAACCTCAGATATGCAGATGACACCCCCCTTATGGCAGAAAGTGAAAAACTAAAGAGGCTCTTGATGAAAGTGAAAGAGGAGAGTGAAAAAGTTGGCTTAAAGCTCAATATTCAGAAAACTAAGATCATGGCATCTGGTCCCATCACTTCATGGGAAGTAGATGGGGAAACAGTGGAAACAGTGACAGACTGTATTTTGGGGAGCTCCAAAATCACTGCAGACGGTGATTGCAGCCATGAAATTAAAAGACACTTGCTCCTTGGAAAAAAATTTATGACCAACCTAGACAGCATATTGAAAAGCAGAGACATTACTTTGCTAACAAAGGTCCGTCTAGTCAAGGCTATGGTTTTTCCTATGGTCATGTATGGATGTGAAAGTTGGACTGTGAAGAAAGCTGAGTGCCAAGGAATTGATGCTTTAGAACTGTGGTATTGGAGAAGACTCTTGAGAGTCCCTTGGACTGCAAGGAGATCCAACCAGTCCATCCCAAAGGAAATCAGTCCTGACTATTCATTGCAAGGACAGATGTTGAAGCTGAAACCAATACTCTGGCCACCTGATGTGAAGAGCTAACTCATTGGAAAAGACCCTGATGCTGGGAAAGATTGAAGGCAGGAGGAGAAGGGGACGACAGAGGATTAGATGGTTGGATGGCATCACTGACTCAATGGACGTGAGTTTGAGTAAACTCCGGAAGTTGGTGATGGACAGGGAGGCCTGGGGTGCTGCCGTCCATGGGTTTGAGAAGAGTTGAACACGACTGAGCGACTGAACTGAACTGATCTCTGCCTACCTCTGTCTTCGTGTGGCCTTCTTTCTACATCTGTGTCTGTGTCCAGATCTCCCTGTCCTTTCTAAATGGCACCAGTCACTGGATTGAGGGCCCCCCTAATCCAGTATGAATTCACTTTAACTTGGTTGCATTTGCAAAAACCTTATTTCCAAATAAGACCATGGTCATAGTTTCCTCAAGATTAGGATTTGAAATACCTCCTTGGAGGATACACAGCCCCTCCGGTGCATGACCCCAGGCGTGGCCCTTCTGGACGCTGGGCCTCAGTTTCCCCACCTATAACTCAAAGGTCTTTGGCTCTGACGGAGCTGGAGCCAATGAAGAGATCCTTGATGTCGCCGATGGCCTCTACCAGCAAGAAAAGAATAAATGTCTAGTGATTAGAACAGTAACAATCACAAGTTAACTTTTATTTACTGAGCCCGTTCTATAGGAACATTTGACATTATATATTTATATATTTATATACCCTCCTAAAGGGGGTGACAGAGGATGAGGTGGTTGGATGGCATCACTGACTCAATGGACATGAATTTGAGCAAATGCTGGGAGATAGTGAAGGACAGGGAAGCCTGGCGTGTTGCAGCCCGTGAGGTTTCAAAGAGTCAGACGCAACTTAGAGACTGAACAGCAATAGGCAGGTGTTGGTATCACACCCTTTTCAACAAGGAAACTAAGGCTCAGAGAGGTGTGAGTGCTTGCCTGATGTTGCACAGCTGGGCTGGGTCATTAACCCATGTTTGGGGGTCTCGTCCATATACCTGGCCTCCAGGGGTCAGGTGCCTGCAGCTCCTCTGCTTCTGGGCAGAAGGGAGAGGCTGACCCCGGCTCTGTCCCAGCCCCTGGGCACCACATCATGGAGCGGGCCCTGTCGCCTGCCTGTCTCCCAGACTCCTATCTTTAGAAAGCTCCGTGACCCATGACCTCCTTCCCGTCAGCAAGGGCAATCCTGTTTCCTCCATCTGCCTCCCATTAAGGCTCTGTCACTCAGAGCCTCTCGTTTCAGCTCTGAACCTTCTCTTTTTTCCCCTGCCTCTCACTATCCTGCCAGTCCAGCCACTTCCTGCCACCCAACTCCAGGCCTCTTAGCAGGCGGTGGGCCTGGGGCCAAGCACCCAGTGCTCAGACCCTAGCAGGGTCTGTCCCTGCCCTCTCCTCCCCAGGGAATTTGGGAGTTATTCTGAGTACCTAACGCACAGAGGGGGATAACCTTCATATATAAAGAACAGTTGAAAATCAACAAGAAGAAAACGAAAACACTAAGAGAAGAATGGTCAAAGGACATGCACAGGCATGTTACAAAGGATGAAAAAGGGTCGACCAAAACAAGGAGAAGAGTGTAGTCTCTCCAGCTGTTCCACACTAACAGTGAAAACAGCTGACATATGGGACTCGCCACATTCTCGATTCTGCTCCATAGAATCTCAGCAAAGCAAGTTACAGAACAGTAGATGCTGTCTGATCCCACTTGGGAAGAAGTGTGTGTGTGTGCACATGTGTGCATGGGAAGGACTAAGTCTCTATTTATTTTTAAATTTTTGGTTGTGTTGCATGGCATCTGGGATCCTTGTTCCCCAACCAGGGATCAAACCCACACCCCCTGCATTAGAAACACAGAATCTTAACCATTGGATCACCAGGGTAGTCCCCAGGAGTAATTCTCAATGGTCTCGTACTGAGATATTAGCAGTGATTATTTCTAGGGGCTGGGATCAGGGAAACTTTGATCTTCTTTGTGCTTCTGTGTATTTTCTACCTTCTTACCAAGGACTGTGCCTTACCTGAGACTCAAAATGCTAAACCAGCCAGAGGCAGGATCCGGCCCTGAACCCTGTTACTCCTGCGGTTGAAGGGAAGACCACAGAGCACCAGAGGAAGGTCTGTTCACAGAAGCTTCTCTCCTCCTGGGACTGCCCTGGTGGCCCAGGAACCAGGACTCTGTTCAGGGGGCCCAGCTCCAGTCCTTAGTCGGGGAACTAGAGCCCACTTGAACTAAGGGTTCACATATCGGAACTGAAGATCGGGGATTCTGTGTCCTGGGACCGGGACCCAGTGCAGCCAAATAAACAAATTAATTTAAAAAACTTTTTATCTCAACTTCACCTAGGGACATCCTTCCCAGCACACAGGTCACCTCCCCCGAGGCCCTCTTGAATGCCCCCACCTCC
>SJYC01035254.1:0-16109 GCA_006408675.1 Madoqua kirkii
TTGGGGGAGCTGGGCGGGGGGGGGCTGGGGGAACTGGAGAGTGCCCAAGTTGGGACTGGAACTCAGCGCTGTCTGGGGTGGTTATGTCAAGCTGTCACTGCGTAGCTGTGGAGTCATGTCTTCTCAGAGGGCAGGGAAAGGTCTCCAGGGACCTGAGGGGGACTCCCCACCCCACACTGAGCGGTGGGAAGCAGCTGAGGTGGGGTGGGATGGGAAGGTGGAGGACCAGAAGCCAAAGGGCTGGGTGATCAGACAGGGTGGGGGTGGGAGCCACACAGGGCAGGGGTCCAGCCACCCCAGGGGAAGGAGCGGGAAGACCAGTGGCAAGCCCTAGCAGCCAGCCTGCTGGGCCGTCCACATGGCCCAGGGATACGAAACAAACCTGGAGGGAGGCTCGGGGTCCCACTTGGAGGCCCTGACAGGGTGATGATATACAGAGTTTTAAATAAATGTGTGTCCTTAGGGGCACATTGTCTGGAGAGAGAGAAAATGGCCATGCTCTTCCCCAATCCTGCCTCCCATCCCTCCCCCAACCCTGGCCAAAGAAAAAAACGGAGAAAAGGGGGGGGGAAATCCATCGCTAAGCTAAAAAGGAAATTGCATTAATACAGATTGTTTTATTTAAAAAACCTTGACCTCCACTTCAAAAAAAAGTCATTAGACATTCTCCTTCTCAAAGGCTGCCGAGTGATTACCGGGAGGCTGGTCCATTTCTCAATGACTTACTGTTCCTGGCTGCTTGAGGGAAATGTGTGAGGAATCGGGAGTAATTTAAGGCTCCCTGCAGAAAGGTGTGTAAATCTTTGCATGTCTAAAGAAACTTTACCAGACCACTAAGTCAGAGGAAAAGAAAACTGGGAGAGCCCCCCACCCCCATCTCCTTTTTTTTTTTTCCGTTTCTTGCCTTTGGAACTCTGATCTCTTTGATCGTAAAAATGGTCATATTTCACCCCCAAAATATCAGCAATCAGCAAACTAAGGAAGTGGGGGCCCATGGGGAGTTTAACCACCGATTAGGCCCTTGGTTTAATTATTTAACGCCTGCCTGGATCGTACAGGCTGTGAACACACTCTCCTGGCGAGGGTTCAAGATCGAGTTATAAATAATCATAACTATTAGATCCCCAATTAAGCTGGTGAGCGGACCGCGCCAGCCCTGTCTTTCAGCCCCACCTTGTCCTCCGCCACTGTGGCCCCCGCCCCCATGCTGAGTGCGGGCGAAGGGCCTGGAGCAGCTCCACTCAGCTCACTGCAGAGTAATCACCGCAAGATGTGGGCAGGCCCGCGAGGGAGCCAGGGCAGGGCCTGAGGGCTCCGGAAGCCTTTGTGGAGGCTGGGGGTACCCTGGGCCTCGCTAGGCCCCTCGCCCTGCATCCTTCCCTGGATTCCTGGGGAAGCCAGGGCTGGAGGGGTGGAATGGATCGCTGGCTGGAGGGGGTGCCTTTCCCTCTAAGACTCAGTTTGTCCACCTATAACAGAAAGGGCTTCTCCAGCAAGGCTCAACCTGGGAGTCACCCGGGTCCCCAGAGCCTGAAGCCCACAGCTTGGAAGACTTGAGTGTCCCCCCCGTGGCTTCGTGCTTCTCCAAATGCCCGTATTCAGTGCGTGGCTGCATGCCCAGTGACTTCAGTCATGTCTGACTCTTTGCAGCCCTATGGATCCACCAGTCCATGGGGATTCTCCAGGCAAGAATGCCGGAGTAGGTTGCCATGCCCTCCTCCAGGGGACCTTCCCCACCCAGGGATCTTATGTCTCCTGCACTGGCAGGTGGGTTCTTTGCCACTGGCACCACCCAGGAAGCCCTCTGTATACAATAGGTGCCCAGTAAATTGCTGTGGAATGAGTTGTTCAGATCCGTTTCCCATTGGTCCTATGAAGCCCGTGAGCCCCACCCCAAGGTCAGCTAAGAGGGGTTGTCGCAGGTCCAGAGTGTGAGTAACCTGGGCACCATGCCGTGCCCTCCGGGAGCCCTGCACGCAGCAGGTTCTTAATAGGAGCCTGTCATTTGGCCCGAGACCCAGACCTGTCCCGGCCCTGGGCGTGTCCTTGGGTCCCCAGAACTGCCTGAATGCCACCGTAACGTGGCCTAGACCTAGTGCATCCTGCCAGCCAGGTGTGTCCTGGGCAGGACAGATCCTGACCATCAGCCATTCCACCCACCATTCTCTTTTGGAATGACCCTGCATGGAGCCCTACTGTGCGCTGGGTCAGGGCCTGCATCACTTCTCCTTTCTTCTTCCATGCAGGCTCTGCAGACACGGTGGCGTAAAGGATAGTGCAGGCAGTTTACAGACGGCACGCCGAGGCTCAGAGAGGAAAGCACGCAGCCCAGAGTCACACAGCAGGTCCACGGCAGACGCACAGCAGGCCAGCCTCCTGTCCAGCCAAGTCTTCCCATTTGGAACAAGTTCTCTGTGCTCTCTTGACTTTATCAAAGCCTTTTTATTTTTTAAGTCTTTATTGAATTTGTTATAATACTGCTTCTGTTTTATGTTTTGGTTTTGGTTGTTGGGCCACAGGGCACATGGGCTCTTAGTTCCTCGACCAGGGATCAAACCTGCGCCCCCTGTATTGGAAAACAAAGTTTTAACCACTGGACCACTAGGGAAGTCTCCCAAAGCCTGTTACTACGCCCATCAGTGCTGTTTACTGACTATTTTCCACTTGCCAAGCTCATGGTAGGCTTTTTACTCAACTCTTATACAGATCATTTCATTTGATTCTCACAACAGCCCTGTGAGATAGGTCTCACTGTTACCTCCATCTTACAGTAGAGGAAACTAAAAGGCCAATAAGTTAGGTGACCCAGTGAATGTCGTGCAGCTGGAAAATGTCAAACGCAGGGGCCACTGCATCAGAAAGATTTAAAACAAACACAGGAAAATGAAAAGTCATGTGAAAGGAGAGGAAAAGAGAAGTTAATACGCGGACTGCCTCCTGGACAGAGAGTTACTGTGATTATGTCTTAACATTATCTGGGATTCCTGGTAGCCAGGGCAAAAAGGGAAATGTAATGGGTTGTCCAGATCTCATTCTTTGGTCTTTATCTTTTAAGGAGGGATCATAATGCTTCAAGAGAAACAAGTGACTTCTTAGCCCTAAATCCTCATGGGACAACTTGTCGTGATGGTTAGAAGCCTGACAAGCTTACCAGGAGACAGAGCTCAAGCTGTCCAAGTCTCCATCCCCCTCCCCTCTCGGTTGTCGTGACGGCGCTACGAGATGATGCTGTTCAATACACCTCTGGGCTTATGGGAAGGCTCGGTGAATAATGAGCCCCCTCTCTCTGGAGGACATATCTATCTTTGGACTTGCAGGTAGAGCAGAAACATTTTTCAAAGGGATATAATATTTCATCCCTTGCCAAGAACTGAGAACCAGTCACTTCAGTAGGATTTCCTGGTGTGGAGGGTCCTTAGGAAGGAAACTGAGGCTGGGAAAAGGCTGGGCGGTGAACTGAGGGAGGGGACCAGATGTACTGCCCCATTTGGGCTTGGCTCCACTTCCCAGAGGGTGCACCGGGGTCTGGGGTGAACAGGGAGCCCCGCTGTGAGAGCAACCTGACACAATATTTACAGAGTCCTGTGATTTGCCACGGTCACGCCTGGTCACATCTGAGGCACATCAGCCTGCGGTGTTTACGATTCTCCAGACGCGCAGCAGCGAACACATCTTGGTCCGTGAGCCTCTGTGTGCTGTCCCTGCTAAACTGTCTCCTCCAGAAGAGGCTCTTGGTTTATGGCTGCAGGGGCTGATCAGGTGAACAGAAGAGCTGCAGGATGCCATGTCGTCCTTGGTCTCTGTTTCTCCATCTGTGAAATGGGCTTAGTCCTTTAGTGATTAACAGTCAAGTGTCCTGCAGAGGTTGTTACGGTGAAAGAAAGGCCCAATTATAGAAACAGAACCAATTCCATAGGAAAAATGAGTAGTGAATATAATCAGACATTTTGCAAAAAATACAAGTAGCCATTAAACTAATAACCTCTATGAGAAAAGAATCTGAAAAAGCAAAGACGTTTCTTTGCTGACAAAGGTCTGTCTAGCCAAAGCTCTGGTTTTTCCAGTAGTCATGTATGGATGTGAGCTGGACTATTAAGAAAGCTGAGTGCCGAAGAATGAATGCTTTTGAACTGTGATGTTGGAGAAGACTCTTGAGAATCCCTTGGACTGCAAGGAGATCCAACCAGTCAATCCTCAAGGAAATCAGTCCGGAATATTCATTGGAAAGACTGATGCTGAAGCTGAAACTCCAATACTTTGGCCACCTGATGAAAATAACTGACTCATTGGAAAAGACCCTGCTGCTGGGAAAGATTGAGGGCAGGAAGAGAAGGGGATGACAGAGGCTGAGATGGTTGGATGGCATCACCGACTTGATGGACATGAGTCTGAGCAAAGGAGGGGAGCTGGTGATGGACAGGGAAGCCTGGCGTGCTGCAATCTATGGGGTCACAAACAGTCGGACACGACTGAATGAACTGAGCTGATATATATAACTGAATCACTTTGCTACATGCCTGATACTAACACAACAATGTAAATGAATTATACGCCAATGTAAAATGAAAATTGAATTAAAAAATAAATAGAGTAGCCATTAAACATTCCCATTCAGTGTTTAATTCAAGCAGAGACATTACTCTGCTGACAAAGGTTCGTATTGTCAAGGCTATGGTCTTCCCAGTGGTCCCGTACGGTTGTGAGAGCTGAACCTTAAAGAATAACACCAGAGAATTGATGCCTCCAAACTGTGGTGCTGGAGAAGACTCCTGAAACTCCCTTGGGCAGCAAGGAGATCAAACCTGCCAACTTTAAGGGAGATCAACCCTGAATATTCACTGGAAGGACTGATGCTGAAGCTGAAGCTCCAGTATTTTGGTCACCTGATGCAAACTGTGTGGATCACAATAAACTGTGGAAAATTCTGAAAGAGATGGGAATACCAGACCACCTGACCTGCCTCTTGAGAAATCTGTATGCAGGAAGCAACAGTTAGAATTGGACATGGAACAACAGACTGGTTCCAAGTAGGAAAAGGAATATGTCAAGGCTATATATTGTCACCCTGCTTATTTAACTTATATGCAGAGTACATCATGAGAAATGCTGGGCTGGAAGAAACACAAGCTGGAATCAAGATTGCTGGGAGAAATATCAGTAACCTCAGATAGGCAGATGACACCACCCTTATGGCACAAAGTGAAGAAGAGCTAAAAAGCCTCTTGATGAAAGTGAAAGAGGAGAGTGGAAAACGTTGGCTTAAAGCTTAATATTCAGAAAACTAAGATCATGGCATCTGGTCCCATCACCTCATGGCAAATAGATGGGGAAACAGTAGAAACAGTATCAGACTTTATTTTTCTGGGCTCCAAAATCACTGCAGATGGTGATTACAGCCATGAAATTAAAAGACTCTTGCTCCTTGGAAGAAAAGTTATGACCAACCTAGATAGCATATTGAAAAGCAGAGACATTACTTTGCCAACAAAGGTCCATCTAGTCAAGGCTATGGTTTTTCCAAAGGTCATTGTATGGATGTGAGAGTGGGACTGTGAAGAAAACTGAGTGCTGAAGAATTGATGCTTTTGAACTGTGGTGTTGGAGAAGACTCTTGAGAGTCCCTTGGACTGCAAGGAGATCCAACCAGTCCATTCTAAAGGAGATCGGTCCTGGGTGTTCTTTGGAAGGACTGATGCTAAAGCTGAAACTCCAGTACTTTGGCCACCTCATGTGAGGAGTTGACTCATTGGAAAAGCCCCTGATGCTGGGAGGGATTGGGGGCAGGAGGAGAAGGGGATGACAGAGAATGAGTTGGCTGGATGGCATCACTGACTCGATGGACGTGAGTTTGGGTGAACTCCGGGAGATGGTGATGGAGAGGGAGGCCTGGAGTGCTGCGATTCATGGGGTTGCAAAGAGTTGGACACGACTGAGCGGCTGAACTGAACTGAACTGACGCAAACAGACAACTCACGGGAAAAGTCCCTGATGCTGGGAAAGGTCAAGGGCAGAAAGAGAAGAGGGTGTCAGAGGAGGAGATGGCTGGAAGGCATCACCGATGCAATGAACATGAACTTGGGCAAATTCTGGGAGGTGGTGAGGGACAGACAGGGAGGCCTGGCATGCTGCAGTCCATGGGGTCGCAAAGAGTCAGACACCAATGGACAACTGAAAAACAACAACAATATGCATATTAAAAGAAGAAGATGTCTTTTAAACTTTAAAATAAGTTGTCACTATTACTTTATTTATTTACGGCTGTGCTCGGGCTTTCTCTAGTTGCAGCGAGCAGGGGCTACTCTACAGATGCGGTGCTCAGACTTTTCACTGCGGTGCTTCTCTTGTTGCAGAGCCTGGGTTCTAGGGTGTGGGCGTCAGTAGTTGTGGCCCACCGGCTTAGCTGCCCCACAGCATGTGGCATCTTCTCGAGCCACGGGTGGAACCCATGCCCCTTGAACTGGCAGACAGATTATTATTATCATCCTTCTTCCTGGTCTGTAGGCGATATGATGAGAGGAGTAGTTGGGCAGGAGCTCAGAGGTATTCACAGTGGGATCGGGAGAAGATTCAAGGGCCTGTTCTCCATGCCCAGCAGACGTCACGGGAGCAACAAGGAAACAAGTACAGGTTGTCCAGTGGCTTCCTGAATTTCCTGATCTGCAGCATCAAGAAGCTGGAAGTAACAAGGTTGCTGATGTGCAACAGATCTAAGTGTGCTGAGAGTGTCCACGGTGTTTCCTTAACAGCTACAAAGCTGTCTTGGAAGAGCAGCCGGCCATCAGAGTCACCCATCCCGAAAGAGGCTGTGCAGCAAAGAAACTGAATAGACCTTGGGCACATTTTATTCACATTAAATAAAATCATAAAGACTTGTGCCGTGAGTAGAGAAAATAACTAAATATACTAAAATAACTAAAGTGGTACATGCTCTTCAGAGGTAGAAATTGATACAACCTTTTTGGAGGCTATGAAGCAATATTATCAAAAGTCTTAAAATCTTCGGCCAGTATCTGTGACTCAGTGCCTTAGCTGTCCACTTGCTGCTGTAACAAATGATCACAAACCTAGTGTCTTAAAACAATACAAAGGCATTATGTTAACCTTTTCAGAGAATAGATGTTGTTGTTCAGTCGCTTCTGTGACCTCATGCGCTGCAGCACACCAGGCTCCTCTGTCCTCCAGCATCTTCAGGAGTTTGCTCAAGTCCATGTCCATTAAGTCAGTGATGCCATCTAACCATCACATCCTCTGCCACTCCCTTCTCCTTTTGCCTTCAGTCTTTCTCAGAGAACAGAAGTCCTGGGCTAAAATCAACGTCCTGCAGGCCTGCATTTCCTTCTGGAGGCTCCAGGGAAGTTCTATTTTCTTGCCTTTTCCAGTGTCTAGAGGCTGTCTGTGTTCCTTAGTCAGTGGCTGCCTTCTTCCACCTTCAAAGCCAGCACTGTCCAGCCGTTTCTCACATTGCATCACTCCAGCAATAACTCTCCTGTTCTCTCTTCCACTTTAAAGGACCCACTCAGATGATCTAAAACATTCTCCCTGTTTTAAGGTCACTTGATAGGAAAACCTAATTCCACCTGCTATTTTAATTTTGCCTTGCCAAATCCACAATTTCCAGGGATTATCATGTCAATATCTTTGGGAGGTTATTATCTGCCTACATCTAGATATCCTATTTCTAGATATTTACCATCAAGAAAGTGACTATGGATGTATAGTAATAGGGACTGATGTACAGCAATAGGGAATAATATATCACTAGGTTTTTAATAAAAATAATAGTGGACAAGACTAATGACATAATGTGCAAGCTATTAAAAAGCACAACATAACTTGACTTTTATAACGTATTTAACTATTCTCTCCATCAATCTAGAATATAGATAAAAGCTAGAAAGATATACTCTTTATTTTCAGCTCACACCTTTTTCTTGTCATATAGCTTTTTCTTGGTCTTCAATTCAATACTGAATAAATAGGAAGATTATCATCAATCTCTTTCATTAAACCAACTTTATATATATATATATATGTATGTATATAAAATCTATCATGTCCAGAAATCTCTAGGAGTGGGATATATGTGCTTTTATTGTCTTAATTTTATTTGTGTATTCTAAAATCTCTGCAATAAGCATGCCACTTCTGTAATAAGAGAAGTTAACTTTTTAAAAAGCATGCAAGCTTTCAAGACTGGGGCAAATATGCATTTTTACTCATGCTCAGACTTGGAAGGCAGTCTCGAACAGAGGCGCCAACCCAGGATCAGCTTCTCGCTGCAGAGCAGGGGCTCTCTCTGCTCCCTCCTCTTCCTCTCCTCCCCCCTGCTTAGAGCAGGGCCTGCTTCCGTTTATAACCACTCGCTGAACAGAGATGTTCCAAACTGGGATCTTATTCTCCCTTCATTGCCCACTCTGGGTTAGCGTCACAGGATTTGTCTAAATCACCATGGAAGTCATTTTAAAGTTCCATCCTTCCCAGGTTAACTGGAGTTTCCTGGGGTGCGTTCCAGCTGCCTCAGGCCTGGAGCTCTTGCTCAAGTGCTGAGCTATAGAATAGCAGTCGATGCCACTTGCCCTACTCTGCCATCCTTGTACCACCCCAGCCACCAGCCCTAGGAGTGGCCAGGGGAATTAGCACCCTTATAACAACAACATAAAGAATGCCGATTCACAAGAATCCTTTCAAATTGGTCCCTTTATCACACAGATGACAGATCATAGTCAGGGAGGACCAGCAAGTGACCTCTTCAAGGCCACACAGCTAGCAAATGGCAATGCGCACATTCAAACTGGTGTCTCCTTAGCCCTAAAGCTTGAGTTTGCCATCACTGCCTTCTATGACTTCTTGGAATAAATGCTTTTATTTTTTTATCTTTTAAAAAATTATTGTTTATTTATCCTTTGGCTGCGCTGGGTCTTTTCTGCTGCGCTTTTTCTCCAGTTGCGGCGAGCAGGGCTGCTCTTCATTGCAGCGCCCTGGCTTCTTGCAGCGGCTTCTCTGCTTGTGGAACACACGCTGCAGGGCATGCGGGTTCAGCAGTGGTGGCACGTGAGCTTAGTTGCCACATGGCGTGTGAAATCTTCCAGGACCAGGGACGGAACCTGTGTCCCTTGTATTGGCAAGTGGAATCTTAACCAGTGGACTTCCAGGGTTGTCCCCTAAAAATGGTAACTGTTAACACTGATTGATTGCTCCCCAGGTACCAGGTGCCCCACGTATATCAACCTACTGAATGCTCCTAAAAGTCCATCTTACAGATGCGGCAACTGAGAAGCAAGTATTAATAGACTGCCGAGGCTCACAGCTGGGAAATGCAAGGTCTGCATTTGAACCCGGATGATGTTCAGGCCCTTTCCAGCTCTGCAGGCTGATGCTGACAGTGTCCTGTGTCCTAGGCCATACGCCCAGGATTGCACTCTGATGGAATCCCCGTAGAGCTCAAGCAGTAGGTGCAGCATTAGACACCCTCTACAAGGGAGGGCTTCCCTGGTGGCTCAGCCAGGTAAAGCGTCTGCCTACAATGCGAGAGACCTGGGCTCAATCCCTGGGTCAGGAAGATCCCCTGGAGAAGGAAATGGCAACCCACTTCAGTACTCTTGCTTGGAAAATCCCATGGGCGGAGGAGCCTGGTAGGCTACAGCCCACAGGATCACAGTCAGACACGACTGAGCAACTTCACTTCACTTCACAAGGGAGGACTGGGGCTCGGGGCGCGGGGTGGAGGTACATGATTGAAGTCCCACAGCAGCGCGTGGTGGACTGGGCCTGGCATCTGGTCTCTGACACCACTGCCGCTCTGAACGCTGGGCTGTGCTTTTCCCGGGATAAGTGCTGCCTACCCTTCGCTTGCTGGTGCTCCAGCAGGGGGAGAGGTTCTTCCAGGCAATTCCTAGAATCCAGTCATGCCCCAGCCTGCTCAGTCCCTCAGAAAGTCATCCAACCACTCATATGTGGGCAGCGCTGGGGACCCCTGGAACCCCTGGATCTCTTTCTCATTGGACACTCACTGGGCAACTTTCCAAAGAAGAAGAATTTGCTGTCCAGTGGTTAACTCTGTACTTTCAGTGCCGGAGGGGTGGGGGTTCTACCCCTGGGAAAGGAACCAAGATCCCACGTGCTTTGCGGCATGATGAATTAAATAAAATAAATTAAATGAATTAAATAAATTAAATAAATAAATTAAAACAAAGAAGAACCTCATCTCTCATCGTTTCCAGATCCTCAACCTACCCTTGCATGTGCTCTTATGGATGGCTGTGGCTAATGTGGGGGACACTCGACCTCATCTTGGGGTTGATGCCTTTCTGGGAAAAATCCTGGCTCATGCAGAACCTGGCTGTCCATCTACAGGTTTACAGGGGTGTGTGCAAGCTGGGTTTCCTTTGCAGCAGCTCAGAAAGGAGTCTCTGAAGGTCTTCTTCTGGTGGGCTTATTTTTCTTGCTCAGACGTTATGGCTCTGCAGTGGTGGAGGGGACAATGGAAGGCCAGGCCTCCAAGAGCAGTTTTGGGGAAAGACCAGCAGCATCTGGACGGCTTACAGTCTCGGGGGCATCTTAGCTGTGCTTTCCTTGCAAAACAAAAACAAGAGCAGAGACCCAGGCAGGCCTCCCTCTCACTCCCTGTCACCCATCCGTCAGTCTAGCTGTCATCAGGCTATCTATCCATCTTCCGTGTGTAAACTAGGAATTCTGGGGCGGGGGGTGGGGGACCTCCTTCCTCTTGCTTTGGTTTGCCTTGGGGAGGGCCTGGACTAGCCCCGAGGTGGGCTAGGGGTATGCTACACCCCTACAGGGTTGATGATGAACTGCCTTCTGGGGCAGAGACCCTAGTGCGAGGTGGCGTGAACCAGGCGCACCCAGGACTCTTCTCCGTCTGGGCAGGGACGGCAGCATTAGGGTGCATGAGAGTAAAGGTGGGTTGGGAGGTTTCAGATCTTCCGTGGAATCCGTCTCCTCCAGAGTCGCTCCTCCAGTCCCCTGCGGAGGAATTTGTAAATGGAAGCGGGGCTGCTAATCCCTCCACTGTCACCTCTCCAGACACTTGTTGGGGGATTAAAAAAAAAAAAAAAGACAGACACATACTCAAACACTGAACTTTCCCATTCCTCCAAATGCGGGTGGGGACGCTGAAAGAAAGACACCCCTATCTTCTGCCCCCTCCCCGCCCCCAGCCTCCAGCCAGCCTGGCGCGGGACCCCCTCCCTCCCGCAGCCGGAGCGGTGGGGGCGGGCGAGGCCAGGGGAAGGGGGAGGAGGAGAGGCAGGGGGCGAGGTCTGCTTCAAGAAGGGGCGTGTGGCCGGAGGAGCTCGCGTCGGAGCAACTTGGGAGCGAGCGAGGCGGCGGCGAAGGGGAGGGAAGAAAGTTGGTTTCCCCCGACGTCAGCGCCGGGCGGGCCGCGGAGCCAGGAGGCGGCCAGGAGCGGGGCCGAGCGCGGGGCGGCCGGGGCGCGCTCGCTCCGACCCGCGCCTGCCACCCGCGCCTCGGACCCGCGCCCACCACCGCCGCCGGCGACCCCGGGGCGGCCCGCGGGCATGGACAGCGCGGTCGGCCCCGCCTTCGCCCCAGACAAGCCGGCGCTAGGCCCGGGGCCGCCGCCGCCGCCGCCCGCGCTGGGGCCGGGCGACTGCGCCCAGGCGCGCAAGAACTTCACGGTCAGCCACCTCCTGGACCTGGAGGAGGTGGCGGCGGCCGGGCGGCTGGCGGCGCGCCCCGCGCCCAGGGGTGAGGCGCGGGAGGGCGCGGCGCGCGAGCCGTCCGGGGGCAGCAGCGGCAGCGAGGCGGCGCCGCAGGACGGTGAGTGCGCGGGGCCGGGGCCGGGGCCGGGGCGCGCGGCCGGGCTGGGGGCCGGGGATGCGGGGCCAGAGGCTCGTGGGCCCGAAGGGGCGAGCGCGGGACCGGCGACGGAAGCGGGGACGCTGGCTCTGCCGTACCCGGGCCTGGGAAGGAGGCGCCGCGGCGAGACCTCCGGGGGTGCGGGCGCGGGGCGCCGCCTCCCGAGCGGCTGGCGTGGCCGCCGCCGCCGCCGCCCTCGCTGAGGTTGTATGTCCGCGATGGACGGGACGGGCGCTGTCGGCTGGGGGAGGCCAGATCCACCTCCAGTCGTCGGGAGGACGGCCCTGTTGCTGCCTTGTCCCCTGTCCCGGGCGGCACCCCTTGAGCCCCCCACTCCCAAACAGCCTGGGCGAAGTGGGTGCGATTATTGCTGGGGAAACTAAGGCTTCCGAATGGGGCGAAGAGACCTAGTCGCACAGCGGGGTCTCCAACTCTGCCCCGCTGTCCTCCGGGACACCAACCCAGCGACCGCTAGGCTTTTGTAAGAAGGGTGCCCTGGCTGGGCGATTGATGCTGCCCTCCCCCTCCAGTTTGCCCCGCTGCTAGCAGCTCCCTCGGGGGAGCCGCCCAGCCCTGAAAAGCCAGCTAGGCCTCTGTTACCCTGCCGAGGTTAAAGGTCATCAGGAAGGGGCTTTAAAAACAAACAACCCACCCAAGTGGCTTTTTTTTTTTTTTCTTCAAAAAGTCACAGAGGACTGCAGGGTCTTGAGTCCTTGGTAAGAAGGGGGAGTGGCTGGGAGAGGAGATGAAGATAAAGCAAAGATCCTGGCCCGGGAGAGTTTGCTGGAGAGAGGGGGAGGGCTGGAGTCCGCATAGCTCACCCCGGGCCCTGGAAAGGAGTGTGGGGGGTCCTCTGAGACCACTGCCGGCTCTCCTAGCTCTGGGGAGCTGAAAGACCTGCTGAAGACTCTGGGCCCTTTAAGAGCCACCCACTTGACTCCAGAAGCATTCCCACCTGTCCCTGGGGTCCCCAACTTCCTGCACCAGCTTCCGGATCTTCAAGGAGCCCAGGGTGGCTGTGTACCCCACTTTTCAGATGAGAGGAGGTGCAGGAAAAGGTGAGGCATCAGCAGCCTAGTCGGAAGCTTTGTCCAGGAGCCTGGGTGTACCCGAGAGATACAGCTGACACACACCTGACTGTCATGGTGTGTCTCAGAAGGTGCCCGCCTGGCGCCAGCCACATGCCATGACCTCCAAGTCCTTCCCAGTGGCGTCCATCTGCCTCTCGCCAGCCCCTCTGGCCTCTGTTCACTCACCCAGGGGATCAGAAAGCAGGCTGACCCCCTCCTGGGAGCTGGCGTTTCCCTGGTGGAAGGACGGACAACCATGGAGCTTGGTTTGGGCCAAGAGAAAAGTGGGGTGCCCTTTCTGGTGTCGGGTGGGTCCTGCCAGCCGGTTGTCGGTGGTCTTCGTGTCTCCTGCTGGCTCTGGGCCGGCTTCGCTGCAGGGCAGAGGGGAGGTCTCCGAGTTTCCCCTGAGGCATGGGGGACCCCTGGGGGCTGGGATCAGAAGGAGGAGCAGATTGAAGAAAGGCAGGAAAGGAGAAGGAAGGAGCACAGGTGAGGTGGAGAGAGAAGGGAGGAGGCGGCTTTGTCCTCAAGTCCTGGCCGCCTTGGATGTGGGCTTCTGCCCTGGCCGCGGCCGTGGGGATGGGCAGGAGATAGCCCTGCTTCTCCTGCTCACAACTAGAAGGGCTCCAAGTGGGGGGCTTTATTTGGGGTAGTCTCAGAATAGCTGGGGTCACAGTTGTTTAGCCAGGGCCTCTGGCAGCCCCCAAGCCACCAGGCCTCCCCAGTACCCCCCCGGGATCGCATCTCCCCCACTGAGGGCCCAGGAGCCCTTTCTCTTCAGCACCCAGGGGATTTCCAGGCACTGGGGACAGAGGATTCCCCCCCCCCTCCGGGGTGTGGTCTCAGGTGGGACAAGGCCAAGGGTAGTGGCCAGTCTGCCCTCCAGGGAGTGGCGTCTCCTTCCGTCACTGTGAGGGACTGGGGGCCGCAGGCAGAGTCAGGGCCAGGCTCAAGGAACCCCCACTCCCTAGACCTCAGCTCCATCCTCCCGGTCATCGGCCCCTGGGGACATTTTCTCCGGCCTCGACAGACAAATGGAAGCCCAGACAGAAAAACGGAAGCCCAGCGTGCACACTGCAGAGAGTTCCTGAAGCTCAAAACCTAGCTTAAAGAATTCTCTGTTTGAGATCGCATCTTTCCTAGCTCACTTTTGGTGTTAAAGTGCACTTTCTTTTATGAAACAGGGATAATGGCTGGCGATGGTTTTATTTTAATGTCCTTACTTGGCAAAATTAAAAGGAGGTAACCCTATACTCATTCCTTAGACTGAAAACAAATCTCTAGGCCATGAAACCCAAATGTTTTATGTCGAGTCAAGCAGCTCCCCAAGGCCAATTGGGTGCATTCCAGCAGTGCCCGTTGCCAGGCAGCAGGGGGGCAGGGCTGGGGGCGCTCTGGGGCAGCCCCGCCTGGGAGAGAGA
The DNA here is from genome assembly GCA_006408675.1 of Madoqua kirkii. Classification (NCBI taxonomy): domain Eukaryota; kingdom Metazoa; phylum Chordata; class Mammalia; order Artiodactyla; family Bovidae; genus Madoqua; species Madoqua kirkii. The sequence continues at coordinate 14,327 of SJYC01035254.1, forward strand.
ATCCCTTGGCTTGCTGGGGTGTCCGGCCCCGAGCAGGAAGGTGGATGGAGGAGAGGCTGGCACCCTGCCCTGCTCCGCTACTTCCTCTTTCTAGCAGGTGCCCCCTCCCACTGCGGCTGGATTCCCAACTCCTGAAGTCTCCAAAGGTGGAGGAGAAGGGACCTCTCATCCCCATCCTCGTGAGCCCAGCCCGCGTCACGGGGCCCTTTAATAAGCGGGCAGCCAAACCTCGGGGTGCTGGGACTCTGGTCCCCAGGCCAGCAGCCGTGGGCCCTAGGCTGTGGTTTCATCTGGTTTCATCCTCCAGTTCTGGATCCCAAGGGAGTCCTGGCCCTTCGCTGAGGATTTGGACACGCTTGGAAGTAGGTTTTTCTTGTGGATTCTGGAGCTGTTTCCAGATCCAAAGGCAGTGACTGAAACAAAGAGAGATGTGTGCACGCTCAGTCTCTTAGTTGGGTCCAACTCTCTTCAGACCCATGGACTGCAGCCCGCCAGGCTCCTCTGTCCACAGGATTCTCCAGGCAAGGATACTGGAGCAGGTTGCCATTTTATCTTCCAGAGGATCTTCCCCACCCGGAGATCGAACCTACATCTCCTGCATTGTCAGGCAAATTCTTCACCACTGTGCCACCTGGGAAGCCCATAAAGAGATGGGGTGGCCCTTATTAGAAAAATAAAGGTTAATGGGAAAACCAATGAGTTAGAAAATTGATGTATTTTCAACCTGTCGGGTTAGCAGCCTCAAAAATTTTTGAATAGATTTTTCAGTCTTTCGTTTTCACAAAGTCATCAGTGGATCTGGCCTATTCTTGCCAATGATTTCCCTGGACCAGGCTCCTCCCTGGAGCTGACCAGGAAGGTTGTGGCTTCACTGGTGACTCAGAGCAAACCAGGGTCTCGGGTTCCTCCCAAGTCAAACGCTGAGGTCTGGGCCGGGGCGCCGAGCTATGCCAAGCACGTTAGGAAAATAAACTCTCGTTTGCTGCCTTCGCAGTGACTTACAACAAAAGAAACCACATTAATAACTGAGATTTTCCTTAAAACATTCCCTCCTGTGGGCAGGGCGGAAACAGGAATGCGGATGCACTGAAAATAAATGAAACCCCTGGAGCCCAGCAGGGATGAAGCTCACAACCCAGCGAGGCTGCCTGGCCCCAGTAGGTCTGCGACCTGTTTAGGAAAAACGCCTGAACCCAGTGGGTTCCCTTCTCAGAGATCCAAGTGGGGCCCTTGGAGCCTGAGGGCACAGGCTGAGCTCGGGTGGGCTGGGGCCCTGGGCCGGGGGTTTGGGCTACCCCCACGGAACTGTTCTCTGTGTCACCTCTGTTGATTGGCAAAAGGAAGCCACGGATATGCTTGGGTGGGCACGTCCCTCTGCTCCTTGCCGGTGGTGGCAGGCAAGGCCAAGTATCTGAGTGGGAGGCCTGAAGGGACCACTGAGTTGAGAGATGGGCCAACTGGCCTTTAATTTTTGGATTTTTCTTGTGGTCTGATACATCTACCATGGTTTACTGTTTCAGTCATTTTGAAGCGTCAAGTTCAACGGCGTGAAGTTCATTCCCATCCTTGTACCATCACCCCCACCATCTAGCTCCAAAACGTTTTCCGTCTTCCCCAGCTGAAACTTTGCCCCCTCTTGAGCACTAACTCCCCATCCACCCTCCCTCAGCCCTTGGCAACCACTATTTTCTGTCTCTATGAATTAGACAACCCTCAGGATGCATAGATGTGGAATCGTACAGTACCTGTCCTTCTGTTGCCTAGCTTATTTCACTTAGCATAA
>SJYC01035256.1:0-37977 GCA_006408675.1 Madoqua kirkii
CCCAAATCAAAATCCAAACAGTGAACAATACAGAATGGAAAATATGTGGTTAACTGACTAAGGAACATTGATTGTTGATAAGCTCAATGAAGAAAACGGAAGAGTAAACACAACTAATAGAAGTCCACTTGCCTAGCAGTTTGAGTGACTTGGACCTGTTACTTAATGTCTCTGAATTTTCATTTTTCTTCCATTAAAAAAAGAGAGGGCTCATTTGTTCATTGCGCACAGTCTGCCACGTCAGATGGCACTGGGTTCGCGGGAGGAGGACACAGGCTCCGATTGCAGACCCGAGGCTCTGCTGCCAGTGGAGGGAGCGCAGCCACACAGAAACCAGCGTGGCTGCCAACGCCGGCCCTGCCCTGCTCCCTCTCCTGCTTTTCTGGTTTCAGCCAGCACCGCAGGAGCCGTGAAAAGAGCTGTGTTCAGGGCCAGACGGAAACCTCTCTCCTTCCTCCCAGAGCGTTGCTTCTCCTGTGATCCAGAGCCACTCTTGTCCTCCAGCCCAACAACCTTGAAAGGCTCTTTCTGTTTGGGGAATGCATCTGAAGCCAGGGAGGGAGGGACAGAGACAGAAAGAGGGAGAATGAATCTGAGGCCACTTGTCTCACACCCAGTCCCAGTGCCTAAAGTAAGTGGCCAAGAATCCCAGTCTTTCTTCCCTGCAGGGAGACAGATGACAAAGGTCCTCCTTCAGGTAGTTCCAAAGACCATACAGAGAGATTGACGCCTCCCCTCCCTAGTCCAGCACCCAGGCCACTGAGCTGGCTTTGAGTGGGGTCCCTCCTACCCCTTCACTGCCTCAGAGCCCCCCAGAAGGGGGGACAGGGTGGGTGGTGGTGGTGTATAATTTGGACCTGGTCAGCAGAGTAACATCTGGGTAATTTTCCATCTTGCTTCGTTTACTCAAGCCTTTCCTCCAGATGTAGGGAGGCAGACAGGTTGTGTCTCTTGTTTGCTGATGGGAAAACTAAGCTCCTAGATAAAGACCTCCTAGTGGAGGTCCTGGGCAGAGGTCACACTCGCCCTCCCCAATTTACACTCAGGATCCACACAGGAAGCCAGCTTATCATCTTGACTGGGAGCAGAATCAACAGAACTTGGTCTAGACATTCTTCTCACAGGAGCAGAGTTCAGTGAAAGCACAACTATTGAAAACCATAGATTCTTAGGTAGGAAGGAAGATGGAGATCAGAGACTCCAGGGCTATTTTATAGATGAGGAAACTTAAGCCGAGAAGGAACTTGCTCAGAGGCAAAGGCCGATCAATGAAAGAACCAGGAAAAGAGCAGGAAGTGGCCATGTGGACTCAGATTCCGGAGCCCACTCGACAGAACTGATCGTAGCATACTTGTCCCTGTAGACCAGGCTTCTCAACCTTGGCGCTACTCACATTTTGGCCTGGATGCATCCTTGTGTGGGGCACTGTTCTGTGCATTATAGGATGTTTAGCAGTATTCCTGACTTCTACCAATTAAATGCTAGTGAAGTGAAGTGAAGCCACTCAGTCGTGTCCGACTCTTTGTGACCCCATGGACTGTAGCCTACCAGGATCCTCCATCCATGGAATTTTCCAGGCAAGAATACTGGAGTGGGTTGTCATTTCCTTCTCCAGGGGATCTTCTTGAGCCAGGGATTGAACCCAGGTCACCCGCATTGCGGGCAGACACTTTACCATCTGAACTACCTGGGACTCAGTTGTGATAACCAAAAATGCCCCAGACACTGCTAGATGTCTTCTGGGGGATGTGTCCATGGTTGAGAAGCTAAAAGACACTTGCTCCTTGGAAGAAAAGCTATGACAAACCTAGACAGTGTATTAAAAAGCAGAGACATCACTTTGCTGACAAAGGTCCATAGAGTCAAAGCTATGGTTTTTCTGGTAGTCATGTACAGATGAGACAGTTGGATCATAAAGAAAGCTGAGCATCGAAGAATTGATGGTTTTGAACTGTGGTGTTGGAGCAGGCCCTTGAGAGACCCTTGGACTGCAAGGAGATCCAACCAGTCAATCCTTGAGGAAATCAACCTCAAATAATCATTGGAAGGACTGATGCTGAACCTGAAGCTCCAATACTTTGGCCACCTGATGTGAAGAACCAACTCATTGGAAAGACCCTGATGCTGGGAAAGACTGAAGGCAGGAGGAGAAGGGGACGACCAAGGATGAGATGGTTGGATGATATCACTGACTCAGTGTACATGAGATTGAGCAAACTCTGGGAGATAATGAAGGACAGGGAAGCCTGGCATGCTGCAGTCTGTGGGGTCACAAAGAATTGGACACGACTTAGCAACTGAACAACGATGGGAAGCAGTGCAACGGAAAGCCCGTGCTGTCAGTTCAACATGCAAAGATGCACTGGGGTCCACCTACTTTTTTGTAAAGCTGTTTGGGTATTAGTCTGTAAGTTCTTTGAGGGCACAGACAGGGTCTGATTTACCTTGATGTTCCCTGTGTCTTGAGACAGTACCTGGCAGGTGAGGGACAGGCAGTCAAGGGTTTTGAATGAGTGAGTGAACCAACTCCCTGGGAGACCCTGAAATGTAAACTTCCACTCCCTGGATGTCTTGTGTTATGTTAAGCATCAGCCAGGCAGAGGGAATCTGAGGGGCAGGAGAGTGGCCTGCATAACCTTCCGTCAGCAGGAAGGGGGGGGCCTCCTTTCCTAATTTGCTTTGTCATCCATGGTCCTGGCCCCACAGAAGTATCTTCTCCTTGAGCTCCTTTCCTTGTGCTCCAGGCTTAATTATGTGGCTTCTTTTCATTTTTGCAAAACAATAGAAATGGAGACTGTATCATAGAGGCTTTCCTCAATGGGGGTTAAGCCAGAATTCTGGAATGTTAAGCCCAAGACTCTCACATTTGGAAGCCAGAGGTCCCTAAATACTAAGGAGTCTGACATTGGGAAAATTCATGTGTAAAGTTTAAGAGGAAACATTCCTATCACAAAACCTCTCCTACTGTTTCTCTTAAAATCCCAGAAATTTTCACCAGTGTTGTGTTTGGGCAAGTGACTGGACTCTTGTGTGTCCGTTTTCCAAACAATTAAGTGCTTGAGAGGGTAGAGTTCTTTTTGGTAAGATGAGGGAGAAAAAGCTTTCAGAAGAGCTTATATTCAAAGTTATAAAGTATAAATTCCAGTCATTTTTAAGAGTCACTGGATTCTTGTGACTGGAACTTTATGTTTTATGGTTTACTTTGGGCAGAATAAAAATGGGAGTAACAGAAAAAACAAGCTGTGGGTTACATGGATCTTATAGGGGAATTAATTTTAAAAGACTGACCTTTCCAAAGATTTTACTGGGAAATTAATTCAAATGGACAAACTGACTTGAATGTAAATGGTGAAAGAGGATACAAACAGAAATAAGAACAAAAAGGGAAATAAAGAAGTGGCAGTGAGAGGGAAGAATGATTTTGTTAGAATGATTGGGTGCTATTGGCCTGAGATGATTTTAGAGGTGGATTTTACCAAGCTGCTGAAGTGCATCCAGGACCATAGAACCATCATGTCTGGCCACATGCTGTTAGCATTTATATGATAGCTCTTCAGCCTAAATTTTGTCAGGGATAATGACTGTTAACTTTTTTTTTTTTTATTGACATATAGTTGATTTACAATGATGTGTATAATTTCTGCTGTACAGGAAAGTAACTCAGTTTATATATATATATATATATATAACCAACTCATTGGAAAAGACCCTGATGCTGGGAAAGATTGAAGGCAAAAGGAGAAGGGGTCAGCAGAGGATGAGATGGTTAGATAGCACCACCAACTCAATGGACATGAGTTTGAGCAAATTCTGAAAAATAGTGAAGGACAGGGAAGCCTGGTATACTGTAGTCCATGGGATTGCAAAGAGTTGGACACAACTTAGTGACTGTACAACAACAACCGTCCAAAACTGCATGGGAGCCAGAGCCAGCTGCTGGGGAGGGTACAGTAGATGAGGGTGGGGAGGGATGATGTGATCAGGTTGTCAGACTTAACACATAAAAACACAGGATGCCCAGTTAAACTTGAATTTCAGATAAAAAAAATGCCTTTTTTTTTTTTTTTAAGAATAAGTATATCCCCTGTGAAAGTGAAAGTTAAGTAGCTCGGTCGTGTCTGACTCTTTATGACCCCATGGGCTGTAGCCTTACTAGGCTCCTCCATCCATGGGATTTTCAAGGCAAGAGTACTGGAGTGGGTTGCCATTTCCTTCTCCAGGGCATCTTCCCAACCCAGAGATTGAACCTGGATTGCCTGCATTGCAGGCAAATGCTTTACCATCTGAGCCACCAGGGAAGTCATATCCCCTGTAGCGCAAGGATATACTTATACACTTAAAACATTATTCACTGTTCATCTGAAATTCAAATCTAACTAGGCTTCCCGTGTTTTATCTGGCATCCTTTCTTGGGACTCTCAGCAGCCAAGAAGCCGGGATCCTTGATGCTGGTAGTGATGTGGAAGGCATTGTGATGCTTCTGTATCAGATGGAAGGTGGCTGCCCAGACCCTCTCTCTCATGCCTCCCATCAGCTGGGGTTTCTAGATGAGCCAGGAAGTCCTCTTGCCTTGTAGATGTCCAAGCAGTAAAGGAAGGACAGGACAGCATTTGTAGGTCATTGCTACCATAAAGTTCTTTCTCCAGTTCCCTTTTGTCTTGCTCCAGCAAGAGGAACAACTCAGTCTTTTAAGGGTTTGTGGACAGAGGAAATGTGACTGGATAAATCTACCTCACTCTGGAGCGTGTGTCCTGGGGAGATAATGGCTCTCACCCTGCTAAAATAAATGGTTTGCTTTGTTCCTGAATAATAATCAGTTGGCAGTTTTGTTCTCTTTTCCTGGCAGCTGGATGTGGACATTCTGATTTCTGAGGAAAACGGGTGACCTGGGGCTGGCCATGTGGGACAGAGGGGGCAGGGGGAGTCACCACACCTGGGAGCCCCCTATGGTGACAAAGACTCTGCTGCAAAGCCTGCTGCAAAATCTTTCCCCACTGGCTGTCTTAATGCCCGAAGGTCTGCCATAAGTCTAAAGGTTGATGACATTCACCATACAAAATGCATATTTCTCTGTGAATCAAAACATCCTCTTGGAATGAATTGACCCCATTTTTTTTTTAAAGATTATAAACAAGGGAAACTTATTTCTCATTGAATTAGTTCCCTAGAGTCTTCCTAACCCCACATTTGGCTGAGAACAGGTCTTAGTGTTGTTGGATTCTAGGCCAGGCAATTCTTTGGGGGCCTGAGGGATAAGAGAGGTTGACCCACAGAGGGAGAATATGACAAAAACCTAGAAATTAAAGGACTGGGCAGTTCAGGAGGACTGGGGAAGGTGGGGAAGGGAGAACAAGAGACAGGAGAGCCCAAGGAGAAGATGGGGTGAAACTACCCACTTTACTTGCTGCCTTATTGGCTGGGGCTCCATGATAGAAGCATCTTGGACAAATTTGGGTTGGGCGTGGCTGAGGTCAGGACACTGAGTTCCTGTCTTGCTCCTCTGTGAGAGTCAGAGTCAGTCAGTTCTATTTGATTTTCTTACCCATTCCTCCCAAATGCCAGGAGGCAAATGGAAACACAGAGCGGGAAGTTTCTGTCCGCTATAGCCTGGAGGGGTGCATTAGGCTGCAGGGAAGGGAAAGCTCACATCCAGTGGGTTGAACCTTAATGAGGGTCTTTTTTTCTCATGTGACAGCAAGTCTGAGTAGTCAGTATGGGCTGGCATGAAGCTCAAGCATGTCATGGGGATATGGACTACGTCTGTCAGCCTGCGGTTGAAGAGGGCATGGGGCTTGGTGTTCAGTGAGCTGCAGTGGCCCAGCAGAAAATCCCTGGCAGATATTCAAGTAGCCCTGGCATTCTGGGCCTTTCTCTTTGCCATCTGGAGACAAGCTCACCATCCCGAGATTGTGCTTCCCAGCACCATTCATTTTTATTTAAAAAAATTTTTTTGTGCTGGGTCTTTGATACTGAGTAGGGCTTTCTCTAGTTGCAGCAAGTGGGGCCTGCTCTCTAGTTTTGGTGCACAGGCTTCCCACTGTGCTGTCTTCTCTTGTTGTGGAGCATGGGCTCTGGGCTTGAGGGCTTCAGTAGTTGTGGCTCACAGGCTTGTTTGCCCTGGGGTATGTGGGATCTTCCCGGACCAGGGATTGAACCCATGACCCCTGCATTGGCAGGTAGATTCTTAACCAGTGGACCACCAGGGAAGTCCCATCCAGGACCATTCATCTCAATGAGTGGTTTCATTTCCCCCATAGATATTCGACCCCATCTAGGCACCCCCTGTGTCTCCCCCTCTATTTGGGAGGATGCCAAGAACACTAGGTTTCTAGGCTTCTCTGATAGCTCAGTTGGTAAAGAATCCACCTGCAATGCAAGAGACCCTGGTTTGATTCCTGGGTCGGGAAGATCTGCTGGAGAAGAGATAGGTTACCCACTCCAGTATTTTGGGCTTCCTTTGTGGCTCAGCTGGTAAAGAATCTGCCTACAATGCAGGAGACCTGGGATAGTCCCTGGGTTGGGAAAATCTCTTGGAGAAGAGAAAGGCTACCCACTCCAATACTCTGGCCTGGAGAATTCCATGGACTGGAGAAGTCCATGGGGTCGCAAAGAGTCGGACATGACTAAGCGACTTTCATTTTGCTTCAAGAACACTGCCGGGGCCAGTTTGGCGCAGGGATCTCTGTAGACTGCCTGGACACAGGATGTTTTTTTCCCCCCTGAGCTTTCCATCCAAAACCTACTTTCCAGAAGATCAATGGTTACAACTTTGCCTCCTCTATCCAAGGAAGTCTTTTGCCATCATTCCATTTCACTCCTGAAGACTAGAGCCTGAGAAAAGATACAGTGTGTGTCTTGAAGGTCAGAGAGCTTGGGCTAGCTGGAGCAATGCATGCAATTTTCCATTGGGAATGAACATTCCTCCTCTCCCCAGCAGGTCTGTAAATCCCCAAGGTTGCCCTCTCCTCAGTCTTGGCCAGCTGAATGAATAAAATTTCTCATTCTGATAACCGCAGAATTTGGACTGTGATAAAGCCAGTTGCAAAATTCTCTCTATGGATGGCTAGCTGCTGCTGCTGCTGCTAAGTCACTTCAGTTGTGTCCTACTCTGTGCGACCCCATAGACAGCAGCCCACCAGGCTCCCCCGTCCCTGGGATTCTCCAAGCAAGAACACTGGAGTGGGTTGTCATGTCCTTCTCCAAAGCATGAAAATGAAGAGTGAAAGCGAAGTCGTTCAGTCGTGTCTGACTCCTAGCGACCCCTGGACTGCAGCCTACCAGACTCCTCTGTCCATGGGATTTTCCAGGCAAGAGTACTGGAGTGGGTCACCATTGCTTTCTTTGGTGGATGGTTAGAGTGTGACATAAATGGGGATGAATGGTTCCAGTGTCATAGCCTACATTCTGACCAGAGCCAGCTGTCCTAGAAATGTGTCCTTTAGGTTCCAAAGGATAACGAATGTGTAGCATGTCCCTTCTATCTGGCAAAAGCTGCCTGACTTAGTGACAATAAGTTTTGGAATCAGGAGGCCAGGATGTAAAGCCCTGGTTTCTTCCCCTCTCTAGGTGGACAGAGCTGGACAGGTACTTAAGCTCTCAGACTGTTTCCTCCTCTGTAAGAGATAGGGATAAAAGTCTTGGGTTGTTGCTCTCATAGGAGGGTCATGGATATGAATGGGAATTTCAAGGACTGACCTATTACACAGCCTTAAATAAGTATAGGTTGCTGACTGTGATCACACTTGTGGATGTAGAGGGTTAATTTCATAAGGGACAGTCCATTTGGCAGCTTGACCCCTGATTGTCTCTGACCAAGACAGTAGTTTCTAAAGCAGTGCCTTGAACGAAGCAGGTGCTAATCAAAGTAAAAGTAGTTAGTTCATATGAACAAATGGCAAATGTCTTTTTTGCCCTGTTTCATCTCACCCCAGGACTAGGATTGCTGTGGTCCAGCCAAACTCTTCAAAAGGATTATCTGTTCTAAGACATTACACATCACTAAATGTGCCTGTGAGCCAGGGCTGGCCACCAGTAAGGCACAGTGCAATTGAAGGAGTCCTTTCTGCCTCAAAGGGCATGAGAACCACTTCCTGGTTGGACACCCTTGTTCTAGCTCTGATCTTCCCCAGAAACTCTGCTTCTTGTTGTTCAGTCACTCAGTCATGTACAACTCTTTGCAACCCCATAGACTTCAGCATGCCAGGCTTCCCTGTTCTTCCCCATCTCCTGGAGCTTGCTCAGACTCATGTCCATTGAGTTGGTGATGCCATCCAATTTCTTTGCTACTAGAAAGTGATTTTTCATTTTTTGATTACAAAAAATATATTAGTGTGAAACTTCATTGGCTGTCTCCAAATTCATCAAAAGAAGGCAATCATCCACATGACTCTGGTAAAAAAAACTTAGTGAACTCAGGCATCCTGTGCGTGGTCTTGGGGAATGCAAATGGATAGAAGAAGCAATGGTTAGTATTTACTGAGTAGCTACTATGTTCCAGACACTGCATGAAGTGTTTACATGTGTTACTGCATTTAATTCTCACATCAACCCACTTGGGTAACTACTATTGTGCCACTTTGCAGATAAGGAAACAGAGGTGCAGGGAGATGGGGGGGGATGTACCCCTACAGCTAGGAAGTAGCAGTTTTGTTGGTTTAGTTGCTGAGTTGTGTCCAATTCTTTTGTGACTCCACAGACTGTAGCCTGCCAGGCTCCCCTGACTATGGGATTTCCAAAGTTAGAATAGTGGAGTGGGTTGCCGTTCCCTTCTCCAGGGAATCATCCTGATGCAGGGATTGAATTTGTGTCTCCTGCATTGCAGATGGGTTCTTTATTGCTGAGCTACTGAGGAAGACCAGGAAGTAGCAGGGCTGGGGCTTAAATTCAGAGCTGTTTGATTGAAAAACCATACTCTTAACCACCATGGAATTATTAACCTCTTTGCCTTTTTTCCCCAACTTGCGATTTCCAATCAATGTAAGAGACCACTTGTCCCTTTCACCCTCTAACTATTCATGTCTCTCTTCTTCTACCGTGCAGCCCTGGGCTGAATCCCACAGGGGGCCTATGCTGCACTGAAAGGAGACTGGGCTTTGCTGTTGTGCTCTGGCCCAGGTAGGTTTTTTTTTTTTTTAATGTCCTTAAAAAAAAAAAAGTTCATTTATTTGGCAGTGCTGGGTCTTAGTTGCAGCATGTGGGATCTAGTTCTCTGACCAGGGATTGAACCCAAGCCCCTTGCATTGAGACTGTGGAGTCTTAGCCATTAGAACAACAGGGAAGTCCCCCAGGCAGGCTTTGAGGTATTAAGCGGTCTGGCCCTCTCTTTGGCAATGACCATACCCTTGGCACTAAGGGTGTGCAGATGCCCCTGGCAGTGCTTGGGGGCGGGGGCAGAACTTAAAGTTTCAGGGACCAGCCATTCTGCCACCATGGGCGCTCCTGAGGCTGGTGGGGGTCCGACCAGCACTGTGCCTCTAACTCCATCCCCGCAGGCACTCCAAGGACACAGCTGAAGTCTCTCTTTTCACTTCCTCCTTCTCTGAAATGGGCATAATGATGGGATGCATGCATGTGAGCTTGCTAAGTCACTTCAGTCGTGTCTGACTCTGCAGCCCCATGGACTGTAGCCCACCAGGCTCCTCAGTCCATGGGATTCTCCAGGCAGCAATACTGGAATGGGTTGCCATACCCTCCTCCAGGGGATCTTCCTGATCCAGAGATCGAACCTGAGTCTCTTATGTCTCTTGCATTGACAAGTGGGTTTTTTTTAACCCACTAAGCTATCCGGGAAGCCCCATAATGATGGGATACCAAGGTATAAAAGGTTGAGAACATATGTTTTGCCAGTTGTTTCAGAAGGTTCAGAATCAACCCCATGTCTCCCTCCTATGTGAGTCTTGCAGAAGTGCTCCTGACGGCTGCTTCCCTTCTTAAATCAGTGGAGGAGCCACATGTCCAGGGAGTCTTCCCTGAAGAAGCAGGCTGGGTTAGGGTGCCCTCCCTCTGTGCGTTCTGCTATCAGAGTACATCACCTGTGCATTTATTGCCAGTTTCCTTGTCAGTCTCCTCATAGGCTCCTTGGGAGCCTGGCATGTAGCATGTACATTTCCTGGCATGTAGCACATACTTCTGCATGTTTGTTGATCTGAACTTGAGCTTTGAGTTGAGAAAAGATCAATTACCACTTCAAAAGTTTTGTTGTTCTTTTACATTTGTTGTTAATACCCAGTGATTCCACCTTTTAGGCAGAGCTATTTCTCAAAATTTTGGGCATTTTTGGGAGTTTCTATGCCTTATTCAGATCTCTGAGTCATGACTTAGTGTTCTGGGGAATTCAGAGGGGAAGAAAAATCATTCGCTTCTGCAAACCCTCATGTCCACCATTCTGATAAAGGATCCCAGCTGTGACAAGGAGATTATTTACTTGAAACTAATGAGCAAAGCTAATTACTGCAGTTGATTTGGGCAGGGACAGAGTGTTCCGGAGCAGGCTGCTGGCAAATGTCCCTGAGTCTCCAACTCGGCAACTGAGCCAACGAGCCCACTTGACGTGCCAGTGCCTTTTGGTTCTTGAATCTCCTGTTCAATAGCAAACAGACTTTAGGGTTGTGGTTTGGGGCTCAGTTGCTTGAGAGGAGCCAAGAGTGAGTTTCTGGGGCTTGTTCTCATTCTCTCTGGTCCCAGTTTTTGTAAAAGATAAAATAAAATAATTAGAGTCTGACCTTTTTGAGGGTGTGAAATTGGAGGTCCACCCCTCACTTCCACAAGTTCCTCCTTCACAACTCCTCCACAGGACAGCTCCTCTCCTCCAGAACAGGAAACAGACTTCTTGGGGCTCACAAGTGCCTGGTTCCCATGGCCCAGGCGTTTCTGTTTCCTTCTGCATTCCTCCTAATGCAACTGCAGCTCACATGTCAGGAGACCACTGCCGCTGACCCATTTGACGATGTTCCTGTCTTTATCTGACATGCTGAGCCTCACGAACTTGTCCCAGATGCCAAATCCCATTCTAATGAACTGTGTGGGCATCCAAATTCTTTCCTTCTGGTGGAATTTTGTTAAAATTAGACCTAAGAGGAAGAATTAATGAGTGGGACAGATGAGAATTAAATGTGTGAATTGAGTAACATGTCTGGCACAACTTATAAAACATTTTTAGACATTTAATTTCGATATGCATCTTTAGAACATATATTGTGAAGCCCAGTCCTATTCTCTGTACTGAATAATAATAATGATAATAAAAACTACAAACACACACAAACCGTGGTCTCTGCTCTCAGAGTGTTTGTATTTTGGAGGGAAATGACAAGACACGTGTGACAAGTCAGAAACAGCCTTCATGGGATACACGGGCCATAGGGACGGAGGTGGCGCGGAGCACAAGCAGGAGTGTTGGGGCTTAAAGGGAGGCAAGGCAGTCACGAGGCTAATTGGGAAAGGCTTAACGGGGAGGGATAATCTGAAAGTGCAGGTAGGATTTTGTCCAAGACTATTGGAGAAGGCACTCTAGGCATGGGGAAAGGGGTGAGGAAGCCCAGAGATGGTTACCAGGGCAACAGAGGATGAGAGGATTCTGAGGCGTGCAGGGTGTGATGGGCCATTGATGGGGTCAGTAGGAGCTGAGGGTGGGATGGCCTCTGGGGTGAGATCATTAGCCAGACTGTCAGGGGCCCGACCAGTAAGGACTTCAGGAGAAGGGTTGGTGTGCATGCATGCTGTCGCTTCAGTCGTGTCTGACTCTTTGTGACACTATGGACTGTAGCCCGCCAGGCTCCTCTGTCCATAGGACTCTGCAGGCAAGAATGCTGGCATGGGTTACCCTGCTCTCCTCCAGAGGATTTTCCTGGCCCAGGGAGGGATGGAACCTGCATTTCCTACATTGCAGGTGGATTTTTTTACCACTTGCCACCGGGAAAGCCCAGAGGGGTTGGTTCAGTTCAATTCAGTTCAGTTGCTCAGTTGAGTCCGACTCTGCAACCCCATGGGCTGCAGTACGCCAGGCCTCCCTGTCCATCACCAACTCCCAGAGTTTACTCAAACTCATGTCCATTGAGTCGGTGATGCCATCCAACCATCTCATCCTCTGTTGTCCCCTTCTCCTGCCTTCAATCATTCGCAGCATCAGAGTCTTTACAAATGAGTCAGCTCTTCGCATCAGGTGGCCAAAGTATTGGTGTTTCAGCTTCAGCATCATTCCTTCCAATAAATATTCAGGATTGATTTCCTTTAGGGTGGACTGGTTGGAACTCCTTGCTATCCAAGGGATTCTCAAGAGTCTTTTCCAACACCGCAGTTCAAAAGCATCAATTCTTTGGCACTCAACTTTCTTTATGGTCCAGCTCTCACATCCGTACACGACTCCTGGAAAAACCAAAGCTTTGACTAGATGGACCTTTGTCAGCAAACTAATGTCTCTGCTTTTTAACATGCTGTCTAGGTTGGCCATAACTTTTCTTCCAAGGAGCAAGTGTCTTTTAATTTCATGGAGGGGTTGGTAGATGGTGGCTATTTCAAAATCTCAGGAAAATGTTGGCTTTCCTTGGAATTCTGGAGTGAGGCACATTACCCAGCTGAAGTTAGAAGCAGTGAGAGAAAGAGAGTCTCTGTATTTGAGAGGAATGGGGCTGAAGAGTGCTTTGGAAAATGGCAGGTTCTTCCAGGATAAGATGGAGAGAAGACAAGCAGATGGCCAACAACAAAGGCAACTTAGCTCTAGGGACTGGTGCTCCGCAATATTAACCATGGAGGCTGTAGCAGGAAGCTCCAGGGCAAAAATAATGGGTGCCTGTTTTTTTGTTGTTGTTGTTTGTTTTTGGACTAAATTACCAAGCACACCCTGTACTTTGTGCTTTCAATCCTGAAGGACAAATAAGAAATTGTCATGGAGCTAAGTTCTTGAATTTCTAGAAGCTTACAGTAGAGATTCTTATTCCATACAATTGGTCAAAATAAAAATATTGACAAATCAATGTAAAAATAGGACCTAAGCATTGTATCTTAAGCACTGTAATTTAAAAGATAAAATGTACAATCCCTAACATTTTGGTCTTCCCAGGTGGCTCAGTGATAAAGAACCTATCTGCCAATGCAGGAGACTCAAGAGACAGGGGTTCAGTCCCTGAGTTGGGAAGAACCCTGGGAGGAGGAAATGGCAACCCAATCCAGTATTCTTGCCTGGAAAATCCCATGGACAGAGAAGCCTGCCAGGCTACAGTCCATGGGGTAGCAAAGAGTCAGACACCACTGAGCACAGCTCAGCACTAATATTTCATTGTTGAACTTAGACTTTTCTCTCTAACCTGGGGGATACTGATTGGAGCTTCCTATTTTCTTTCTTGTATGATCAGCATCCACAATGGATGGATAATGGCCACAGATTCTTTGCTACTCCTTCATTGAGGGGTGGAGCCCAATTCTCCTCTACTTGGATCTGAGCTTACCTTGGCGATTTTCTTGACCTACAGAACACAGGGAAGTGACATTCTGGGAATTCCATGGTTAGACTTGAAACTCCCTTCTGGGTACCTTGGAATGCTCTTCTGGGAACCCTGAGGTCTGGAAGCTCATGGGAACTGCCATCTAAAACTACCTTGAGTTTCCCAGGCTTGAAAGGCCACATATGGGTGCTCCAGAGCACAGTCCCAGTTGGGTTCAGCTTTCTAGCCATCCCCATGAAGACATGTGAGTGTAGGTAGCTACCTTGGGTCCTTCACTGATACCATGTGGAACAGAAAACTTGAATGGTTGAGCCCTCTCTGAGTTTCTAGCCCACAGAATTGTGAGATGGTAACAGAGTGGTTGTTTAAAGTCACCAAGGTTTAGAGTAGTTTGTTATCTCTTGGAACCTTATTATAAAGAGGGCTGGGCACATATTCATAGGACTGGGAGAGACTAGAGATCAGGTACTTCAGCTCTCTTATGTGCACATTATGAGTGCCGGAAGAGGAGTCCTGAAACTGATGTCAAAAATGCCCCGAGATCCTACAGAAAGTGCCTGGGCCTCCTAGTTTCAGTTTTGCTTTCCTGCCCTTGAAAGCGAGGGGTTTCCTGTGTTTACCTTTCCTGGATAATCTTGATGGAAAAATGCCAGCAAGCAGAGTCAGATATATAGATGGTCAGCCACATTGTGTTGGCCATGGGAAGTTGTTCCAAGAATCTATTCTTTAGCAGTTGGTGTCAGCCTTCCCAGCGTCCCGGAAAGTCTCAGAGGTCACAGGGCCTGTGTTTCCTGTTTGTCTGACTCCACTTCCCTTCCCATTCCTTCCACGGGAGAGGCTCCTTCCAGCCCAGTGCGGGGTGGAGGGGGGCAGCAGGGAAAGCTTGGAGCTTGTTACCTGCATGCTGAGGCTTCCACAGACGATTCACGACCAGGTCTGGTACACAGAGAAACCTCAAGCTTGGTTTAACACTCTGCTGGCGTCACCTTGAAATTCTTAATACTTTTGAAAAAGAGGATCTGCATTTTCATTTTACACTGGGCCTGAACATTACATAGGCAGCTATGCCGTGACTCACTCATACTCCTGCCTCATCGTTGAGACAGGGGCCGAGGCTGTCTCCTGAGTACAGCCCTGTGCTGTCTCACTGAGGACTGATGCAAAGTGGGGAGTTCAGGGGAGGAAGAAAGCGAGGAAGGGAAGCCATGTGGGAAAATGAATGCTGCATTGCTGTTTCCGATGTTCAAGATAAACTGAGGCACATTAAGACTCTTAAGAGTTTATTTGAATAAAAATCGACTGGAATCAAGCAGCACCAAACTGGAAGTGGTTAGGAGCTCTCCGACTTGCAGGAGCTGAGGAGAGACAGAGAGAGAAAGTGAGGAAGAAAAGTAAGAAAACTATTTGATTGGCTGTATGGTGAAGCATGGTTGGTCAACTGGCTGTAACGTGAAGCCTGGTTGGTGATTGGTTATAGCGTGAAGCCTTGGCTGATTGGCTGTAACGTGAAGCCTTGGCTGATTGGCTGTAACGTGAAGCCTGGTTGGCCAATTGGCTGTAACGTGAAGCCTGGTTGGCCGATTGGCTGTAGTGTGAAGCCCGTTTGTGAATGGTGGTCATTAGCGTCTTGACTTTCAGGCATTTACAGGTTAGACTTTCGTGTGCTTAAGTAGGCTACCCCCTGCATCAGGGCCTCCTCAATCTAACAGCCCCCTTGTTTAATTCAGTTAGCATCCCCTGTAAGACAGAACCCCTTCCTCACCCCCTTGCTATTGACAGAAGGACCACCTCGGGCCGGACTGACTGTGAGGGACGTTTGGCAGGGCATGAATTTGGAGGCAGATGGTGCCCTGTGGCTCAGGCCAAAACAGCAAAATCAGATGCTTTCTCAGCCGTCCATCACTAGGAGCCAAACTGAGGAGGATCCTTTCTCACCAGCCCAGTTTTCCTATGAAGATCAAGAGTGATGGCAATAACGGGGAAGTGGGGGGTGGGCCTGGGGAGCCTAGGCACCCACACCTCTAAGAGAGAAAAGAGCTAGACCCCACCCACGGCCTGATAGAAGCCTAGGAAGCTGGGGCAGGGGTTAAGGAGACCCCGCCCCCTCCTGCAACAAATGTGTATCCCGCTCTCTGGCTCAGTATCCCCTTGTCAGGACAAGCTATTCCACACTTGGTGATCATTTCAAAACTCTCTTCTGCCTGGTGTCAGCCTGCCCTTTCACATACGGGCTCAGATCCAAACACAGCTGTCTCCTCTTTGTCTACCACCTGTGTCTCAAAAAACCAATCAGTCCGGGTCTGCACTGCCATAGCGGATGATTCTTCACCTTTTTGCTTTCTCTTTGCCCTCCTAGAACAGTGATTCTCAAGGTGGGGTTCCTGAACTGGCAACATTAGCCTTACCTTGGAAATTGTTAGAAATATTCATTTGTGGATGCCACCCTAGACCTATGGAAAAAAAAATCTCTCAGGGCAACAGACTCACAGACTTAGAGAATGAATTTAAGATCACTGGGGGTGGAGTGGGGGGAGAAAGGGGGGGCAAGAGATAGGAAGTTTGGGATGGACATGTACATGCTGCTGTATTTAAAATAGATAACCAACAAGAACCTATGTATAGGACAGGGAACTCTGCTCAGTGTTATGTGGCAGCTTGGATGGGAGCCGAGTTTGAGGGAGAATGGATACATGTATATGTATGGCTGAGCTGCTCTGCTGTCCACCTGAAATTTTCACAACATGGTTAGTCAGCTATATTCCAAAATAAAATTAAAAGTTAAAAAAAAAGCAACTCTGAGGGTAAGACTGCTGACCTGTGGTTGAATAAGCTCTTCTGGTGTTTCTAATGATCATTGAAGTTTGAGAACCCCTCTCCTCAAGACTGGTAACTGAAATAAGTCCTTCCACCAGCACCCAGGATTTCAGTGTTGACACCTCTATGACAGATGGCATATCAGTTTTGCAAAGGAAGGCAATAGTAATTCTTTCATGTATATAACCCCTCCCCACAACACACAAAAATACACAGAAAAAGGAAAATGCTTTGCTTCTTATTCCTCCTCTACCTAACATCTGTTACCCGGGCTTTGAGTTGTTTTAACAAGAACATCAGCGTTAGAATAAGCTTGCTTGCAGGGTGTCTGGAAGGCAGGTGCAGCCTGCCACTTTTAATGCAAGCTGAGAACAAACACAGCCTTCTGCTGCTAGAGACAGAGGTGGAATTTCTGCTTTGCTGGGAAGATACCCCCTAAAGCTCCGCCTTACCTTGAGGCCTTAATTAGAAGCAGCAGTGGCCCTCGGGCCTGCTAAGTTTCTATTTGATGTGATTGCACAAAAGACCTGAGGTGGAGAACTGGACCTTTTGTTATTTCATATATTCAGAAAAGCTTTTACATAAAAGCCCCTCTCTAGGTTCTTATTTGCTGTCACAGGCACCAGGGTAAACTTAGAAAGATTTACACAGAGCAAGCAATTAGTAACGTCTGGCTTTCCCATGTTTGTCATAGATTAATGGATTTAACTTATGCCATTTCAGCCACACTTTCCCTCTCTCACAGGGGCCTATCCCACTGCAGTTACCTTCCCATGCATTCATCACTGCCCTGCCTTCTCTGGCCCCTGTGACTCTCTCTTCTTTTTCTTTGCATCTTTCTAGAGAGATCTTAGCATCTAGTATTAGCTTGAATGCTTGAACATATTAAAAAAAATCCAATATAAAAGTGAAAATTCCTACTGGAGATATTGGTATTTTAATTTCATAATTACACTCCCTGAGTTAACCTGATAAACCAAAGAGCTACAGAGATTTTCTTGTGCTTTTCTTCATATGAATGTAGACAAGAGAGGACATGCCACAGACTGTGAGATTTCAGCTGTAAGCTATCTGGCTGATAATGCGCTGGGAAGTACAGAGATGTGACAGTCCTCCTTGATCTGCCATATATGTCATGTAACTATGTCCATGGGCTTAGCCCAGTGCACCTCTTGGCTCATGATAAGTGAAGTGGAAGTGAAGTTGCTCAGTCGTGTCTGACTCTTTGCAACCCCATAGACTGTAGCCTACCAGGCTCTTCTGTTCATGGGATTTTCCAGGCAATAGTACTGGAGTGGATTGCCATTTCCTTCTCCAGCGGATCTTCTGGACCCAGGGATGGAACCCAGGTCTCCTGCATTGTAGACAGATGCTTTACCATCTGAGCCACCAGGGAATAAGTCCTAACTAATTGTCTACCGTGTGGTACTTAGCCTCATAGCAGAGAACTCTTACACTGGGCTAATAAGAAACACGTAAGCACTGATGTCTTCTGACATAAGAAGGGAGTCTTGCACCAGGATCTGTGGATCTGCACTGCTTGGACAAAGTCTCTTACTGCTCTCTGTCTTGATTCTCTGGGTTTTCAAATTATGGGTTACTCTTTTGTTTATAAGTCCTAACTAATTGTCTACCGTGTGGTACTTAGCCTCATAGCAGAGAACTCTTACACTGGGCTAATAAGAAACACGTAAGCACTGATGTCTTCTGACATAAGAAGGGAGTCTTGCACCAGGATCTGTGGATCTGCACTGCTTGGACAAAGTCTCTTACTGCTCTCTGTCTTGATTCTCTGGGTTTTCAAATTATGGGTTACTCTTTTGTTTTTGCTTGTATTTTTAAGCTCCCTAAACTCACTTTAAGCCCAAAAGGGAATTGGATGAATATTGGAATATCTCAAGAATCTAAGACCAAGACTATAGCTTGAGCTTCATAAAGGCCTAGAACTAGGAAGTGAGTGCAAAGCCATCAAGAGCCAGTAGGTATTTCATTCTCACTTTTCTCTCTCACACTGGTGGCCAGCTGGACTCTTTGCTTCTTTCTCAAGATTGATTCATGTTTCTTTGTGTCTGTAGACCAGCTTATACTTCTTTGGCATAAGAATGACAAATATGGCTGCCACAAAATGGCTATATTTTAACTATAGTGCTATATAGTAGGTCCTTGCTGATTATCCATTTAAAACATAGTGATGTGTACATGCTCATCCCAAACTCTCTAATTAAGATGGGGATTTATTCTGTTAAGAATAATTATCTCAAGTTTGGAAATAAAAGCAAAAGAAAGACAACTTGTCCTTTTAATGTCATATCGGAGTCTTGCTTAACCACCTTGGGGTTCTTTAATTATCATGAGGAATGTATCTTTATATGACTCACTTTCTACTATTGATGAAAGACCCAGATTCTGCAGTTATATGGTAATTTTTAGATAAATGTTTGTCTAGTAGACACTCAGTTAATTTTATCTCATAGAGATTATAACCAAAGACTATGACTTTATTGCTCATAGTCATGTTAACTAGTTTTGTACCTAACCTAGTAATCTTATTCCAATATTTTCTTTCTTTAATGACGTGTATTCCGTTAGTCTATACTTTTCCTTTGAACCAGCTTCACTATCCTGTTCATTTCCTGAGAAACAAAGTGGGCACATCTTGACATATGTTTATTTTTTTGTATTTGTACGAGAGGCATGTTGTTAACTTTTTGAACTTTATATTTTTTTCAGTTTTCAGAATAAAGGGGAGGAGGATTGAGCTGATACTTCAAAGTTATCTACAATAGCTTCTATTTTGGTTCCTTTCAATTTCCTGTTTTTTAATGATTTCCGCAACAATTTACCAGTGATCTGAGCTTTTGCTTTAGTGAGAGTCTGCTATTCTTTTTGGTCTGAAATACATTTATTTCATTTTTGTTCCTAAAAGGAACTACCACTGGATATACATTCTAAGCTGACCTTCTAAGACTCTCTCTTAGGTCTTTGAAGATATTCTACTGTCTTCTGGCCTCACTTGTTGCTGTTAAGAAGTCAGATAAATCTAATAGTTATTCTGTCATAGGTAATTTTTATTTTCTCTCTGGTTGCTTTTAAGATCTTTTTTTTTTTTTCTTCAGTATTCTTTGACTAAAAAAAAAAGTCTCAGAGTGGATTTTTTAAATTTACATCTCTTGAAATTCATAGGGCTTCCTAATTCTCAGGATTTGTGGTTTTCATCAATTCTTTGAAAAATTCTATTAACATCTCTTAAATATTACCTCTTCCCATTTTTATATGATTATAGACCAGCTGTTACACTGCTGGTGGAAGTATAATCGGGTATGGCACTTTTAGGAAACAACTGTCATTATTTACTCTTGTTGAAGCTCTTCACCCCCTTCGAGTTTGTAATTCTACTGATAAGTGTATAATTAACAGAAATATAGTCAGCTCCTGGTCTTGTTTTTGATGACTGCATAGAGCTTCTCCATCTTTGCCTGCAAAGAATATAATCAGTCTGATTTTGGTGTTGACCATCTATCTTGTTTTTGTTGACTGTATAGAGCTTCTCCATCTTTTGCTGCATAGAATATGATCAATCAGATTTTGGTGTTGACCATCTGGTGATGTCCATGTGTAGAGTCTTCTCTTGTGTTGTTGGAAGAGGGTGTTTGCTATGACCAGTGCATTTTCTTGGCAAAACTCTATTAGTCTTTGCCCTGCTTCATTCTGCATTCCAAGGCCAAATTTGCCTGTTACTCCAGGTATTTCTTGACTTCCTACTGACAGAATGTGGTCCACGGAGAAGGGAATGGCAAGTCACTTCAGCATTTTTGCCTTAAGAACCCATGAACAGTATGAAAAGGCAAAATGATAGGATACCAAAAGAGGAACTCCCCAGATCATTAGGTGTCCAATATGCTACTGGAGCTCAGTGGAGAAATAACTCCAGAAAGTATAAAGGAATGGAGCCAAAGCAAAAACAATACCCAGTTGTGGATTTGACTGGTGATAGAAGCAAGATCCAATGCTGTAAATAGCAATATTGCATAGGAATCTGGAATGTCAGGTCCATGAATCAAGGCAAATTGGAAGTGGTCAAACAAGAGATGGCAAGGGTGCACGTCAACATTCTAGGAATCAGCGAACTAAAATGGACCGGAATCGGTGAATTTAACTCAGATGACCATTATATCTACTACTGTGGGCAGGAATCCCTCAGAAGAAATGGAGTAGCCATCATGGTCAACAAGAGTCCGAAATGCAGTACTTGGATGCAATCTCAAAAACGACAATATCTCTGTTCGTCTCCAAGGCAAATCATTCAATATCACAGTTATCCAAGTCTATGCCCCAACCAGTAACACTGAAAAAGCTGAAGTTGAACAGTTTTGTGAAGACCTACAAGACCTTTTAGAACTAACACCCAAAAAAGATACTTCTGTTAGTGTCACTTAACTGTTACAATGAACTTTAGTCAAAGTTTAGCTTATTTTACCCCCCACTCCAGTACTCTTGCCTGGAAAATCCCATGGATGGAGGAGCCTGGTGGGCTGCAGTCCATGGGGTCACTAAGAGTCGGACATGACTGAGTGACTTCACTTTCACTTTTCACTTTCATGCATTGAAGAAAGAAATGGAAACCCCTCCAGTGTTCTTGCCTGGAGAATCCCAGGGACTGAGGAGCCTGGTGGGCTTCCATCTATGGGGTCACACAGAGTCAGGCACAACTGAAGCGACTTAGCAGCAGCAGGTTATTTTACCAAATTACAAAGATAAGGTAGCATATATTGTTAATAGTTTTCTTAAAAAAAGTTAACCTGTCCTTTATTTTTGTTGTTGGCGTTTACCATCAATGAAAAATTGTTTTCTGATGAATGACTGAGGGAGAAAAAGATGGATTTAGGCTTATAATGTATGCCAGTCATGCTTCTAATTAACACTTTGTGCATTGTTTTTGTGCATATTTTAGGGCCAATTAATATTGCAAAAGTGTTCAAATCATTAACTTTTTCTAAGCAATTCTTTTGTTCAATTATTTTTTATATTTTTAGCAAAATAATTTATCTAGAATTCTTTTGTTATTCTGGTGAAATTACTGTAAATCTTTGCCCATCTGACTTCCATCCTTCAACAACTCTGAATCTTCAAAAACAGCTCTAACCCATAATTAAAATAAACACTGCAGGGAAAGTGTCAAATCAAAACTTATCCTTTCTGCATCATGATGGTTGAATTAACTACATCAACAAGCAAGCAAACAAACAAAACAAAACAAAGAACCACCAGAGTACTCTGATTGATTAATCTTGCTTATAAAAGTGATTTTGCTAACTTTTGTTTGGTAAATCCATGAAGCAGGGGATGAATGGAGGGAGTTAGACAAGAAAGAGGATTGGAGGCTAAAGGGAAAAACTGCAAAAGTGGCAGAGGTTAGAGAGGGCAGATGTGGTGAGAAGAAGCTGTGGGCATGGGTGGCAACAGAGAGCCCTAGATGAGGAAATAGAGGTTGGTCAGCTCTGCAGCCCACCTGCTCTGGGGCTCTTGAGAGCATAGCTCCTTTGTGGACTGTTTGCAGGAGAGAAGAACTGCCATGAGGCATAACCTTTCCTTTTTTATTGAAGTATAGTTGATTTACAATATTATATGGTTTCAGGGGTACAGCATAGTGATTCTATATTTTTACAGATAGTACTCCATTAGAAATTATTACACAATAATGGCCTGTCCTTTGCTAGCTACTAGAGTTTGCTCAAAGTCATGTCCATTGAGTAGATGATGGCATCCAATCATCTCATCCTATGTCACCTGCTTCTCCTCCTATCTTCAATCTTTCCCAGCAGCAGGGTCTTTTCCAATGAGTTGGCTCTTTGCATCAGGTGGAGAAACTATTGGAGTTTAAGCTTCAGCATCAGTCCTTCCAATGAATATTCAGGGCTTTGTTACCACTATATAGTGTTTTGTTTTTTAATCTGTGAGTATGTTTCTGTTTACATATACACTCATTTGTATTATATATTACATATTTTTTTTAGATTCCACGTGTAAGTGATATAATACAGTAGAGGCATAACCTTTCTGTAAGAGGTAGTGAGTAAATTTCTTTCAAGCTAGTATAAATGAGAGCCATACTTTTTCTGTTGTTCTGTTGATAAGGAATACTAAGTAACACACAGTTTAATAGTTTATGAAAAATTACTTATGCCATGATTTTTGTTAAAGAACCTTAAATGTCTTCCTTTTCTGTAGAACTGCTGCTGCTGCTAAGTCACTTCAGTCGTGTCTGACTCTGTGCGACCCCAGAGATGGCAGCCCACCAGGCTCCCCGTCCCTGGGATTCTCCAGGCAAGAACTGGAGTGGGTTGCCATTTCTTTCTCCAATGCATGAAACTGAAAAGTGAAAGTGAAGTCGCTCAGTCGTGTCCGACTCTTAGCGATCCCCTGGACTGCAGCCTACCAGGCTCCTCTGTCCATGCGATTTTCAAGGCAAGAGTACTAGAGTGGGGTGCCATTGCTTTCTTCTTCTGTAGAATTACTAACCTATGAATGAAATATTTTCTCTCTTATTGGCTAAATGCATTGTGCATAAATGGCAAAGTTTTAAAACCTAAGTCATCTATCTGCCTTAACTAATATTTGTAGAATGAGATAGGCTACGTATGCTGTTGCTTCAGTTGTGTCCAACTCTTTTCAACCTCTTTGGACTACAGCTCACTCCTCTGTCCATGACATTCTCCAGGCAAGAATACTGGAGTGCCTTGCCATGCCCTCCTCCAGGAGATCATCCTGACCCAGGGATCAACCCGACCCAGGGATCGAACCCACATCTCTTATGTCTCCTACATTGGCACATGGGTTCTTCATCACTAGTGCCACCTGGGAAGCCCTGAGATAGGGTATAAATAAGTACAAATATAAAAAATCATGCTAAATGTAATTTTTATCCTTTGTAATTAGCTTCATAACTTCTGTAATTAGCTACCCAAAATAATCATTATTGTACTTAGCTTAACCTAGACTACACTGCTATCCTATTTTTTTCTTTTTTACCATGTGACATCTTTTAAAAAAATGCATTAATGTGAAAAAAAATTGGTTTGTGTATGATTCACTTTTCTGTAAACCACTAAAGTGTCATCAGCTTACAGTAACTGGAAGAAAAAGTTAGCAATGTTTACCGTAATACAGTGCTTTTCAAAATGCTGTGTTCTGTGTAGCTGTGGTAAGCAGAATTCTACCCCTACCCTACCAAAAATGTTCATGCCTTAATCCCAGACTTTGTAGATGTGATAAAATCTATGAACAAATCTATGAACTTTGAGATGGGAAGATGATCCTGGGTTATCCTGGTAGGCCCAATCCAATCATGTGAGTACTTTAAATTGGAGAAGTTCTGGCTGGATCAGAGAGAAGGTTCACAACTGACAAGGGTCAGAGAGATGTGACGTGATGAAGGTCTCCAACTCGTTGCTGGCTTTGACGATGGAAGAAATGAGCCATGGGCCAAGGAATGCAGACAGCCACTAGAATTTGGAAGAAGGAAACAAATTCTCCCCTAGAGACTCCAAAAAGGAATGCAATTCTTTTCCTATCTTCATTTTGACCCAAGCCAGATTACAGTTCTTATAGTTCTGACCTATAGAACTGTAAGATAATAAATTTGTGTTGCTTTAAGTCTCTAAATTTGTGGTAATTTATTATGGCAGCAATAGAAAACTAAGGCTGTTTCTCAAGCCCAGTGTTGGAGAAGGGACTTCTGGTCATGATGGAAAAGACTGGGGAAGGCCACCGACTCACCCATGATCTTCCCATTTCCTGCTTGCATCTACTTATCCTTCAACCACATAGTTTCTTATCAGCTTTATAATGTTATTGGAATTCCATGTGGGATTTTTTTGGGGAGAGGGCAGAAACTGTTTAAAATACATACATATATATATATATGTGTGTGTATGTAGTTGTGGTTGTCATGGTTTAGTCGTTAAGTTGTGTCCTATGCTTTGCAACCCCATGGACTGTAGCCCACTAGGCTTCTCTGTCCATGGGATTTTCCAGGCAAGAATACTGGAGTGGGTTGCCATTTCCTTCTTTAAAGGATCTTCTTGAACCAGGGATTGAACCATGGTCTCCTGCACTGCAGGTGAATTTTTTACAGCTGACCTACCAGGGGAGCCCATGTATTTATTTATAAACATTTTATTTAAATAAACATTATACATTTAAAATAATAACTAAATATTTTATTTTCCAGCAGAAGTGGTTATGATTAGTAACACTTAGGGGCTTTGATTTTAGCACTATACTGACTAGGATTCAAATCATAGCTCTGACACTTACCAGATATAATTCCGAACATCAATTTGTTCATATGAAAATTGTAACATAAATAATAGCAGTGCTTATCCTTTAAGTGTTCTATGCACTCAGAACTGTTTTAAGTATGTTTTCTAAATTAATCTTTTAACTCTCCCAAATGGAAACTAGTAATAATATGGTTCGGTTCAGTTCAGTCACTCAGTTGTGTCCGACTCTTTGCAACTCCATGAGTTGCAGCACACCAGGCCTCCTTCCATCACCAACTCTCCAAGTTCACCCAAACTCATGTCCATCGAGTCACTGATGCCATCCAGCCATCTCATTCTCTGTCGTCCCCTTCTCCTCCTGCCCTCAATCCCTCCCAGCATTAGGGTCTTTTCCAATGAGGCAACTCTCCGCATGAGGTGGCCAAAGTATTGGAGTTTCAGCTTTAACATCAGTCCTTCCAATGAACACCCAGCACTGATCTCCTTTAGGATGGACTGGTTGGATCTCCCTGCAGTCCAAGGGACTTGCAAGAGTCTTCTGCAACACCATATTTCAAAAGCATCAGTTCTTCGGTGCTCAGCTTTCTTTACAGTCCAACTCTCACATCCATACATGACCACAGGAAAAACCATAGCCTTGACCAGACGGGTCTTTGTTGGCAAAGTAATGTCTGCTTTTTAATATGCTATCTAGGTTGGTCATAACTTTCCTTCCAAGGAGTAAGTGTCTTCTAATTTCATGGCTGCAGTCACCATTTGCAGTGATTTGGGAGCCCAAAAAAGTAAAGTCTGACACTGTGGTTCCCTTATTATCACCATTTTACATGCAGATACTGAAGGGCAGAGGTTAAGTAGGTGGCAGAACCAAGAAATCTGGCTATGAATCCTGAGATCTTAAATATCTATACTTTTCCTGGATTTTGCTTCTATAAAGAAAACTGAGCACTGAAGAATTGATGCTTTTGAACTGTGGTGTTGGAGAAGACTCTTGAGAGTCCCTTGGACTGCAAGGAGATCCAACCAGTCCATTCTAAAGGAAATCAGTCCTGAATATTCATTGGAAGGACTGATGCTGAAGCTGAAACTCCAATATTTTAGCCACCTGATTCGAAGAGCTGACTCATTTGAAGAGTCCCTGATGCTGGGAAAGGATGACAGAGGATGAGGTGGTTGGATGGCATCACTGACTCAATGGACATGAGTCTGAGTAAACTCCAGGAGCTGGTGATGGACAGGGAAGCCTGGCGTGCTGCAGTCAATCGGGTCACCAAGAGTCAGACACCACTGAGCAACTGAACTGAACTGAACTGTGACATGACTAAACAGAAAAGAAACGGCAACTGAGGCATTCAGTCCAACCACAAGGGTAAAACTTTCTTCCCCTCACGTATCTGAGCTGTAACCAGCTCTGGAGAGATGACAGCCTTGACTCAGGAGATGGTAGAGTGCTAAAACTGCCTATCATCCCTAGAAAGAGAGACTGGTCAGGTCTGAACACAATGGGAAATTAATGCAATGATCATAATGACTACCATGAATCTAATATTTACCATATGTCATGTACTGAACTGAATACTATACATATATCATCTCATTTACTCCTTAAAACCTGTGAGATAGTTACTATGGTTTTTTCCTTTATACAGAGAAGGAGATTAAGCCTCAGAGGATTAAGGACATGGACTAAGGGTCAACTAGCTAGGAAGAAACAGAACAGAAAATTTCATTGAGATTGCCTTACTCCAGAGACTGGGCTCTTGGCCAGTTTTTTACACTGTGTTAGGTAGGCAGAGTAGAAGCTTGCATGTCTGTGAGCTCCTCATCCCACCCTATGATTTGGGCTAATACAAAGAAATGTGATGATTGAGCAAGGCCTGTAGGGTCTGAATCCCAGGAGTCCATGCACTGTATCTCCAACTTGCTTGCTAGTACATGAACATGTGGGTAACTAATCTGGTTTGATGAGCTCCTTTAAAATGCCTGAACTTGGCTGTGCAAAGTGCACCACGCTTTTTCTAAGAGGCATAGCTCTGGAAACTTAACAAAAGCAAACCACAAGCTTCTCTTGCTTGAATCTTTCAAAGAGCCATTGAGAAGTTGAGACTCATTTCTGTTACTTACATGTTAGTGCAAATTATTTATAGTTCCGAGAAAGTTACTTGTCTCATCTGAAAATGGGTATATGAATACTTTATATAGAGGGTATAAAGATTAAAGTAAGAACATAAATTTGAAAATGTCTGGCATGTAGAAAATGCTCAGTCAAATGAATTAAATGAAATAAAATGGCCTTATTTCCAACTTCAAACTGTCTCTCCAGCCTCTCTCTGCTTAATTTCTGTCTGACCTGCTATGATTGCTCCATCTTCCAATTTTTCTCCCGTCTGGCAGTCTCTGCAGCCACCTTCATAGGCAACGTGGAGGAAGGTCTTGAATCAGGAACAGAGCTCCTGACTCCTGAGCAGTCTTTAAAAACCTAGTTCTGACATGTTTAATTATTTTATTGCCTTAAAAAAACACAATGCACTTCCATTACTTTTCCAACTAGAAGGTTTCTTGAACTCAATGAAAAAAGTTGGAAAATTTCAGAAAATTCAGAAAGAAGAAAAACCCACCATAACCCAGCAACCTCTAAATAAACATAACTAATAGCTGGATGTGTGTATTTAAGTGTTTTTTATCGATATATCTTGAGAAAGAGAGTCTGGTCTCTTAAATGTTTTATTATGAATCAGAAATTCAGTCATAAAAAAGCCAAGTCAGCTCAAATTAGCATTTGATATTGAGGACCTACTATTTGAAGAGGAGTCTCCTCTGTATTGAGGAGATGTTTGATTAACAGTCTAAAGAATTTAAAAGTAATATAATTAGTGTTACCTCAACAAAATATAGGAAGGCAAGCTAGAGCACATTATGAAAAGTTAGATGAAAATATAAGGGCTAGATCATAATAAATACAGAAGTTGGAGAAATATCATATGGCAACTCAAAAAAATCCTCAAATGAGCAATATTAGTAGTCAGTACTATGAGTCCAAATTTGCCAGGATCTTGTAGCTAAAAAAGAGCAATTATGAAAAAATGAAGTTTTTGATGATAAAATGAGAATAACATAGGTCCTGTGTCAGGTTGGAGGTAATGTTGTAAGTCTTTTTCAAACTATAATAAACAGGTTTAGACTTAGGATTTAGATGACAGGGAATTTGTTGATTTGAAAAAGACTTGAAAGAACATCTAGGCTAGAAATCACTTTTTTTTTTCTGTATTAATATTATAATCTTATCCTCCTGGGTCACAAATAAACAGAAGGAGCTGAAGGAATAGTAAGGAATCTTGAAATATAACTTTTCATTCACTTTACTGAAAGTTTATTGAACACCTACTATGTGCCAGGCACCTAGAAAGCAAAATGCCACATATATACGTACACAGACTATGACTGGATTGAGCAGTACACAATTTATACAACTGTTTGTGACAACCCTGCAATAAACATACAGGCAATGAAATTACACTGTATACTATAGTCGTAGATATATCCCATCATAAATTTGTCCACAGGATATACAACATCAAGAGTAAACCCAATACAAACAAGGGAATTTGGAGAATTATGATGTATCAGTGTAGGTTCAGACACGACTGAGCGACTCAACTGAACTGAAGTGTAGGTTCTTAATTTGTGCCCCTTTGGTGTGGGATGTTGATAATGAGGGAGGCTATGCATGTGTGGGGGCAGGGTATATATGGGAAATTTCTGTATCTTCTGTTCAAAATCGCTGAGAATCTAAAACTACTCTAAAAAAATAAAGCCTATCAAACCTAATAAATACATCTCATTATACTTATGTTTACATTTCTTTCAAATTTGCTTTAAATTTTCTTTTTAAAATTTTACAAACATTTCTTCTTATCTCAACTCTTCTGTCATTTTAATAACCAAAGTCACATATGGCTTTGAATCACATTTAAAAAACTAAGATCATGGCATCTGGTCCCATCACTTCATGGCAAATAGAGGGGAAAAAGTGGAAACAGTGACAGATTTTATTTTCTTGGGCTCCAAAATCATTGTGGACAGTGACTGCAGCCATGAAATTAAAAGACATTTGCTCCTTGGAAGAAAAGCTATCACAAACCTAGACAGCATATCGAAAAGCAGAGACAACACTTTGCTGACAAATGTCTGTCTGGTCAAAGCTACTGTTTGTTCAGTAGTCACACACAGATGTGAGTTGGACCATAAAGAAGGCTGAGGATCAAAGAATTGATGCCTTCAAATTGTGGTGTTGGATAAGACTCTTGAGAGTCCCTTGGACAGCAAGGAAATCAAACCAGTCAATCCTGAAAGTAATCAACCCAGAATATTCATTGGAAGGACTGATGCTGGAGCTGAAGCTCCAATACTTTGGTCAACTGATATGAAGAGCCCACTCATTGTAATTGATCCTGATGCTGGGAAAGATTGAAGGCAGGAGGAGAAGAGGGTGACAGAGGATGAGATGGTTGGATGGCATCACCAACTCAATGGACATGAGTTTGAGCAAACCGTGGGAGACGGTGAAGGACTGGGAATCCTGGTATGCTGCAGTCCACGGGGTTGCAAAGAGTCGGACCTGACAAAGCGACTGACAACCAACAACAGTCATATACAGTTTTTACCAGAGTTCTCTATTTCTCTAACTTCCCTTTCTGTATGTGAAGACCTAAAGCTGCCCTCCAGCTTTGCCACTGGGCAAAACCTCTTTTCTCACTTTATCAGAAAGTGTAGAAGAGTAAAGGACTGGGAATCCTGGTATGCTGCAGTCCACGGGGTTGCAAAGAGTCGGACCTGACAAAGCGACTGACAACCAACAACAGTCATATACAGTTTTTACCAGAGTTCTCTATTTCTCTAACTTCCCTTTCTGTATGTGAAGACCTAAAGCTGCCCTCCAGCTTTGCCACTGGGCAAAACCTCTTTTCTCACTTTATCAGAAAGTGTAGAAGAGTATGCCTTGCCAGCAGGCTGCCTCTGGGGTTCTAATTTTGGGCATTTTCCTTTTGCTGTAACAGTTTACCTCTTAGATTAACATAAATACAATATGAGATACTTATGTAAAATTTTTCTAGTAGTCTCACTAAAAAAGTAAAAAAAAACACAGCTGGTGTTTGATTTAGCCGAAGATATCTAAAATACTATCGTTTAACATGGAATCTTAATCTAACAAAAACTTGTTAATGAGACATTTTACATTCTTTTTCATAATGCCTTCTAACTCCGGGGTAAGCTTTAGGTTTAATAGCCGGTTTCAGTTCAGACTAGATACATTTAAATGTTCCCCAGCCACATGTGGCAAGAGGCTATCATGTTGAATAAGGCAGTTCTAGATCTTTCTTCCACTGACTTTTGAGACCTGGTAGGTTTCAATCTAGTTGATCCTGTGGTGACTGGGCCTCTTGTTTTGGCTTTGACATGATTTCCTGTTTCTAGATTGCTGTTCACTTTGAACCTTAAACTCCTGAATTGCTGATACCAGAAATGTGATCCTTTGCCTCACTCTCTCCCTGTACCTGCTCCCTAGAACTAACATTGCCCTTCTGTACCTAGTAGATGTGACGTAAAGCCAGATTTTTCTGCATTAGAACAGATTTCTATTTTTATCGGGAAAGTATCACTGAGTGGAAAAGATGCTGAATTCACTATGGTTTATTTAAATTAACTGATGGGGAGATGAACTACTTAGAATATAGGACTCTTACTGGTTATCACATCCACCTATGGCTGCTTATTGCTTGCTGGCATGGTAAACAGAGGAAAACTGTTTCTCAATATCAGGAGCTGAATATGACCTTGTTCTTTCTTTTTAAATTTTTTCTATGAAAATTCCTAATCTTCACCCCAGGCCAATGGATGATACAAAGTTTCAAGTAGATTGAGGCCAATGTCCTGTGCTCAGAAAGGCATAAAAATAAAAAAGACCCACCCCACTCCAGTACTCTTGCCTGGAAAATCCCATGGACAGAGGAGCCTGGTAGGCTGCAGTCCATGGGGTCGCAAAGAGTCGGACATAACTGAGTGACTTGCCTTTCACTTTTCACTTTCATGCATTGGAGAAGGAAGCGGCAACTCACTCCAGTGTTCTTGCCTGGAGAATCCCAGGGATGGGGGAGCCTAGTGGGCTGCCGTCTATGGGGCCACACAGAGTCGGACACGACTGAAGTGACTTAGCAGTAGCAGCAGCATGCAGGTAAAGAAGCAACAGATAGAACTGGACATGGAACAACAAACTGGTTCCAAATTGGGAAAGGAGTATGACAAGGCTGTATATTGTCACCCTACTTATTTAACTTATATTCAGAGTTCAGTTCAGTTCACTCCCTCAGTTGTGTGTGACTCTTTGTGACCCCATGGACTGCAGCACACCTGTCTTCCCTGTCCATTCCCAACTCCCACAGCTTGCTCAAACTCATGTGCATTGGGTTGGTGATGCCATCCAGCCATCTCACCCTCTGTCATCCCCTTCTCCTCCTGTCTTCAATCTTTCCCAGCATCAGGGTCTTTTCCAATGAGTCAGTTCTTTGCATCAAGTGGCCAAAGTATTGGAGTTTCAACTTCAGCATCAGTCCTTCCAATGAATATTCAGGACTGATTTCCTTTAGGATGAACTGGTTGGATCTCCGTGCAGTCCAAGGGACTCTCAAGAGTCTTTTCCAACCACAGTTCAAGAACATCAATTCTTTGGTGCTCAGCTTTCTTTATAGTCCAACTTTCACATCCATACACGACTACTGGAAAAATCATAGCTTTGACTAGACTGACTTTTGTCGGCAAAGTAATATGCCTGCTTTTTAATATGCTGTCTTGGTTTGAGATAGCTTTTCCTCCAAGGAGCAAGTGTCTTTTAATTTCATGGCTGCAGTCACCATCTACTGTGATTTTGGAGCCCAAGAAAATAAAACCTGTCACTGTTTCAACTGTTTCCCCCATCTATTTGCCGTGAAAGTACAACATGCAAAATGCTGGGCTGGATGAAGCACAAGCTGGAACCAAGATTGCTGGGAGGAATATCATTAACCTCAGATATGAAGATAACATCAACCAGATGTGTATAAGAGACAGAAATTACACAACCAACCACAGTTCAAGAACATCAATTCTTTGGTGCTCAGCTTTCTTTATAGTCCAACTTTCACATCCATACACGACTACTGGAAAAATCATAGCTTTGACTAGACTGACTTTTGTCGGCAAAGTAATATGCCTGCTTTTTAATATGCTGTCTTGGTTTGAGATAGCTTTTCCTCCAAGGAGCAAGTGTCTTTTAATTTCATGGCTGCAGTCACCATCTACTGTGATTTTGGAGCCCAAGAAAATAAAACCTGTCACTGTTTCAACTGTTTCCCCCATCTATTTGCCGTGAAAGTACAACATGCAAAATGCTGGGCTGGATGAAGCACAAGCTGGAACCAAGATTGCTGGGAGGAATATCATTAACCTCAGATATGAAGATAACATCAACCCTTACGGCAGAAAGCTAAGAGTAACTAAATAGCCTCTTGATGAAAGTAAAAGAGGAGAGTGAAAAAGCTGGCTTAAAACTCAACATTCAAAAAAGGAATGATGTGAAAAACACCTGATGCAAAGAACTAACTGCTTAGAAAATACCCTGATACTGAGAAGGATTGAAGGCAGGAGGAGAAGGAGACAAGAAGATAAGATGGTTGGAAGACATCACTGACTCAGTGGATACAAATTTGAGTGAGCTCCGGGAGTTTGTGATGGACAGGGAAGCCTGGCATGCTGCAGTCCATGGGGTCGCAAAGAGTTAGACACAGCTGAGTGACTGAACTGATAATTATTTCCAAAATATGCCTAACTCTTTTCTTTCCAGTTAGGTCAGAAATGTCAATAGGCCTTTACTCTGCTATGTTACCTTGGAAGGCAAAACTCTGTGGTTGCAACTGTATGCTCATAGATGAAATTCAACGCTGAAAATATGTTTTATTGACTCACATAGAATTTTAAATTCTTATGAGCCACCATTTATAAATTAGGATATTTCACATAAACCTTCAGTTTTCTAGCTTTCCCTAAAAAAAAACTGAAGACTCATCCACGTTGAGTGATCTTCCTACTTGGTGTCTTTTGGCTGACTCAGTGGACATGAGTTTGAGCAAACTCCAGGAGATACTGAAGGATAGGGAAGACTGGCATGCTGCAGTACATGGGGTTACAAAGAGTTGGACAGGACTCAGTGGCTGAACAACAACAATATTTTGGCTGGGCTCATTTGAGAGGGTCTATGGGATTTCTTTGGAAAGAATGATGCTAAAGCTGAAACTCCAGTACTTTGTCCACCTCATGTGAAGAGTTGAACTATTGGAAAAGACTCTGATGCTGGAAGGGATTGGGGGAAGAAGGACAAGGGGATGACAGAGGATGAGATGGCTGGATAGCATCACTGACTCGATGGACGTGAGTCTGAGTGAACTCTGGGAGTTGATGACGGACAAGGAGGCCTGGCGTGCTGCGATTCATGGGATCACAAAGAGCTGGACACTACTGAGCGACTGAACGGAACTGAACTGAACTGATGCTATTTCTATTTTGATATGGTTAGTTACCCCTGACTCATTTCTTTTATATAGGAGATGGATCTGTCCTTATTTGGGCCTTTGTTTTGTTAGCCTCCAAACTCATCATTTGCCCTTTATCTTCCACCGTTCTCTAGGGCCCAGGCTATCTTCACTTTTTGAGAGGACCTCTTTTTTAGCTCCTGAATCTTCTGAACATTCAGGAGGTGTAGAACAATGGAGATAAGCTGGAGAAGTCCTTCAGATGTCTAAGTCTCAGGTGCAGCTCAGCCAATTTCCTTGACTGCCTGGAGTTTTAGAGGACATTTTGGCCAATGATCTGAGAAAATTCCTTTTGTTTGCTCAATCCTTGGAAATAATAGGTCATTTTGTAAGCTGATGAGTGAAGTT
Organism: Madoqua kirkii; assembly: GCA_006408675.1. Lineage (NCBI taxonomy): Eukaryota > Metazoa > Chordata > Mammalia > Artiodactyla > Bovidae > Madoqua > Madoqua kirkii. Next base: position 33,502 of record SJYC01035256.1, read on the forward strand.
TCAGATGTCAGTCATAGTAATTTTTTAGCAAAGTCTCTTTATTGTCTATTCAAAATAATATTAATGAATAATGAAATCTTACTAAATTAGTTACTCAACACTCCGGTGATGAAGTCTCTTTCCTTAAAATTTGAATTATTAAAAAAAAAACAGAAATTAGAGATCCTCTACTCTGTATCTCACCCCAACTACCTTTTCTCAGGGGAAGCAGAAAGAAAAGAGATTTGTTTAGGTAAAATGTCATACCCACAAATTGGTTGTCACTTCCTTCCTGCAAGTCTTTGAGTAATAGTTTTACTTTCTCCTGTGGAGCATGAAATTGAAAGACACTTGCTCCTTGGAAGAAAAGCTATGACCAACCTAGACAGCATATTAAAAAGCAGAGACATTATTTTGCCAAAGTCCATCTAGTCAAAGCTATGGTTTTTCCAGTAGTCATGTATGGATGTCACAGTTGGACTGTGAAGAAAGCTGAGCACTAAAGAATTGAAGCTTCTGAACTATGGTGTTGGAGAAGACACTTGAGAGTCCCTTGGACTGCAAGGAGATACAACCAGTCAATCCTAAAGGAAAGCAGTCTTGAATAAGTTGAAAAACTCCAATATTTTGGCCACCTGATGTAAAGAACTGACTCATTAGAAAATGAGTCTGGGAAAGATTGAAGGCAGGAGAAGAGGATGAGATGGTTGGATGACATCACCGACACGATGGACATGAGTTTGAACAAGCTTTGGGAGCTGGTGATGGACAGGGAAGCCTGGCGCACTGCAGTCCATTGGGGTCGCAAAGAGTCAGACACGACTGAGCAAATGAACTGAATTGTGGAGCACTGAAAAGGCAGCTTCTATCAGAGATGATCCAGTGTCAGTTTAAAAAAATTAATAGTCACTGAAAAGTGAAAGTTAAAGTGATAGTCTCTCAATCATGTCCAACTCTGCAACCCCATGGACTGTCCATGGGATTCTCCAGGCAAAAATACTAAAGTGAGTTGCCATTCCCTTCTCCAGGGGATCTTCCCAACCCAGGGACTGAATCTGTATCTTCTGTGTCTCCTGCATTGCTGGCAGACTTTACCCACTGAGCCAATGCAGGGGCAGGGGTGTGTGTGTCACTGGACCATGTTATGTCCTTGTTATCCTTTATGTTACCATTGATACATAAGTGTGTTAGTCGCTCAGTCATATCTGACTCTTTGTGACCCCATGGACTGTAGTCTGCCAGGCTCTTCTATCCATGGAATTCTCCAGGGAAGAATACCGGAGTGGGTTGCCATTCCCTTCTTCAGGGGATCTTCTCAACCAGGGATGGAACCTGGATCTCCTGCAATGCAGGAAGATTCTTTAGGGTTTGAGTCAGCAGAGATGTTCATTAGAATGGGGAAACCTTACTGTGCTGTGCTTTCCCGATGAAAGTTTCAAAGTTAGTGTGTTAACTAGCAAGAAACATGGCAAATGGCCAAGAAAGCCTCCAGTTGGCCCACTTCTGGGTTACTTAAGGGTCTCAGGCATCTCATCTCAAAGTCTCCTTTACCTCTAACTAACTCTATTCGAAACAAGTCACCTTAAGTCTGTGGTTCTCAATCTTTAACAGCGAAGAATGATACAATACATATTTCTGGGTCCCACCTTTAGAGTTCAGTTTCATCCATTCTAGGATGGGACTGGAGAAGGGAAGGGCAATCCACTCCAGTATTCTTGCCTGAAGAATCCCATGGACAGGGGAGCCCGAAGGGCTATAGTCCATGGGGTTGCACAGAGCTGGACATGACTGAAGCAACCTAGCACACAGCATGGGACTGGGGAGTCTGTGTTTTTAACAAGCCCTGCAGGTAATTCGGAGGCAGGTGATCAGTGTACACACATTGAAAAATCACTGTATAAGGCCATCTAACATCTTAAAATCATACTCAGGTTATGGAAATAACTAATATTTCTTTCTGAAAACACATTCTAATGTTGGTGGTGGGGTTAGGGAGGAGATTGAATACTTTAAAAGTTGGCACAACACAATGGAAAGGAAAGGGTACTTAAAACCTGAAGTACTTAAGGTACTTAAAATGGGACTTTGGTTGCACTTAATTCTTTATAATTTCACAAAGCTTCCTTCCTAGTAACAAAATCTTGTTAAAAACAAGAATAGATGCACAGGATAAGAGAGGTAAAAGAAGGGGAAATGAAAACATTTCTCTACTCGAATGGGGTGTCATTAAACGGCTTTAGAAAGTGCTTGAAGTTAAGAGGAACAAAGTGTTACCTTTTAATCTTCAAAAAATGAGAAGATTTTTTGCTGCAAGTAACAGATTACTCAACCATCAATTATATAATCCATAAAGACATTTGGTTATCTCATAAAGCAAGGAACCTGCCGATAGGCAGTTGCAGAGGTGCAGCTCAGTGATGCAGGCTCACTCTTCTCTGCTATCCTCAGAATGTTGGCCCACTGTTCTAGACTTACTACCTCATGGTGGCAAGATGACTGCATCTTCAACCTTTTAAGAAAGAAAAAGAGAATCATCTTTCTTTGAGCAAAATCTTCCCGAAAGTGCTCCCAACGGATTTGCCCTTATCTCATTGTTCCTAACTAGCCAGAATTGACTCATACCAAATATTAACAAAGGAGAATGAGTTTACACTCTTGGTTTATGCCAGTTATGGTCCATGTTCCAACCTTCTATGAAACTGCTGCTCCAGAGAAAAATTCAAGGTCCTTTAAATTGATTATTGTTGTTCAGTCACTCAGTCGTGTCTGATTCTATGACCCCACGGGCTGCAGCATGCCAGGCTTCCCTGTCCTTCATCATCTCTGGGACCTTGCTCAGACTCATGCCCATCATGTCAGTGATGCCATCCAGCCATCTTGTCTTCTGTCATCTCCTTTTCCTCCTACCCACAACCTTTCCCTGCATCAGGGTCTTTCCTAATGAGTTGGCTCTTCGCATCAGGTGGCCAAAGTGTTGGAGCTTCAGCTTCAGCATCAGTCCTTCCAATGAATATTCAGGATTGATTTCCTTTAGGATTGACTGGTTTGATTTCTTTGCAGTCCAAGGGACTCTCAAGAGTTTTCTAAAACACAATTCAAAAGCATCAGTTCTTCAGCAATAAGTTATAAAGATTTGATGAAATAACAATAGGTGGGTAACCAATCATATCTGATTTGGCTTTGAAATTATACCTTGTATTTTGGTGGTTGTAGAATCCTAGGAATGCACTGAGAGCGGGGTGATAGAGTGGGAGGGAGGGATATGATCATAATTGCTTCTGAGGATGGGGGGAGGATGGAGGGGGATGGCAGAAGACCTGGAGAAACAGTTGGCTTTCTTTTTTGATATATTGGTCAGTCATGCCTTGGTAAGAACTGGAAGTGTTCATAAAGATCATATTGCCCAAAGAAACAATAAAATAAAAGTGACCACAAGTCACTTTTTGTCAGCTAATAATCTTTGGTTATTTGCAAACCCTATCTTGATCAGTTATTGCACTAATTTAGTATCTTACCACCTTCTACTTAAGTATAAAACAAAGTATTAATTCAAAGAGATGTTTGCACACCTATGTTCACAGCAGCACTATGCACAATAGCCACGACATGGAAACACCCTAAATGTCCATCAACAGATGAATGGATGAAGAATATATGATACATAAATACAATGGAATATTCAGCCATAAAAAGAACAAAATAATGTCATGTGCAGCAACATGAATGCAACTAGAGAATATCATACTAAGCAAAGTCAGAAAGACAAATACCATATGATATCACTTATAAGTGGAATATAAAATATTTTAAAAATGAACCTGTCTATAAAACAGAACCAGAATTACAGACATAGAGAAAAGACTGGTGGTTGCCAAGAAGGAAGGGGTTGGGGAAGGGATATAGAGGGAGATTGGGGTTAGCAGATGTAAACTTTTATATATAGAATGAATAAACAACAAAGTCCTAGTGAATAACACAGAGAATTATATTCAATGTCCTATGATAAACTATAATTAAAATAATATTTTAAAACAATGTATATATATGTATAACTGAATCAATGTACTGTACAGAAGTAATTAACACAAGATAAATCAACTGTACTTCAATAAAATTTTTTTTTTAACTAAGAAAGGAAAAATACAAAGTGTTGCTTCAGCTTCTTACACCTTACAGGAAAGACTATGATAAATAGTTCTGTGTAGTCTTTCCTTTTATCTTCAGCTCTGGAGGTCATACAAGGCATTTAGACATGTTGGTAGGAAAATATTAACTGTACACATAATGCACTTGTTTGTTTTATGCTATGCTTTTTTGCAAAAATACTTGAAGTGACTTAAAAGAATGCACCTGATACAGATAGTAATAAGTGGAAGTGTCAGCCTATCATGTAAGTAGGACAAAGTTACTGTTTTCAAATTACATATTAATATAAAGCAAAATGATGAAAGTGAATTTAATCTTTTCTGAAACTGCTGCTACTAAGTCGCTTCAGTC
>SJYC01035257.1:0-63210 GCA_006408675.1 Madoqua kirkii
TACCGTTGCTTTAAAAACAGTCAATGCAATACTCTTTAATAACTTTTAACAATATTGTAAAACATTTTAAAACAATATTCTTGAAATATAAAAGAAACAGACAACACTGTATAGAATAGTCATTTTCAACTAAAATTTTGCCTTTGGAAAATAAATCCTGGAAAATGGCCCAATAATAGGCATTCTTTTGAAATTTTTTTCAATTCAACAGCGGTAAAGATTGTAATCTCTTTTCCCCTCAGAAATGAAAAACATTCCATCTGTGTTAATGGTTTTAAAACTTTATTTGTAAGCATTTTGAAATAGAATATGAAGTTTTTAATACTGGACTTCAGAATGAAAAACAAGTTCAACCTAAATTATAGTGCTTTAATATGTGTATGTATGTAAATCTGTGTGTATGTGTGTGTGTGTCTGAGAGAGAGAAGGAGAGAGATCTGAGAAACTTTTCATAATCATCTGAAATGTGATTTTCAAGATCTGAAAGGTGAGTTAATTGAAATAACTATCTGATTAATTTTCATTTATTCAAGAGTTTAAAAAAATTAAGTTAATGATTGAGAAAAACCAAAGCACAAAAATCAAATAGCATGAAAAGGTAACCTATGGAGATTGAGTTGAAAAAGAACATTCTATTGAAGTCTGGGCAAATGATTAGATTAAGCTTTGATTCTTAAGAGTTAAATGTTAATGAGAAATGGAAAAGTGTTTAAATACTAAAAAGAAGTTTTGAATGACACGCAGTATAAACAGTAAAGGGAATCATTACAGTGGATTACGATTCTCGGCTGAGTGACCTTTTCTAGGACTACGACCCTTTCTAACTTCCGCTTTCCTCTTCTCCCGTCGTCTCCTACTCTACCAATCTTTTGTAGTGGTTAAGTTCCCTGTACTTGAACTCGTTTGAGGCCTTCTATCCTCTCCTGTCCCTTCGGACCGTACGACATCAGGTACCGATCTCAAAGAGTTAGATGCAAATTAGCATCTGACCAACAACAACAACAACAACAACAACAATGTTATTGAAATATAAGTATTTATGAGAAGTTACATTTTGGAAAAGGGAAAAAAGAGATTGGAAAATTTACTATCTAACATGGTTCTTGGGTAAATATGCCTGGGGTGAAAATACAGTGTGACTGATACATACTACTTGCTCAATAAATACATACTGGAAATTAATGAATATGATGGGTTCATTTGAGCAGCAGAGCTATGTGCAGATTTAGTTCTTCTTAGTTATGAGTAAGCAACTTGGACACTATTAATGATAGCAATTTCACTATTACTGAAGGGAAGCCACTTTATGACAGCTATTTGACAATGCCATACTTCAAGGAAATGAAGAAAAGCACTTGGGAAACAGAAGAAGATATTATGTAATTATTGAAGAGGGATTTGCCCAGAATGTCAAAATTAATATTTCTTCTATATAATAATGTTTGGAGTGGTTGAATCATGTGTATTGCAAAGTCTAGTTACACTAAAATTAGTGTTTTAATCATGTTCATCTTAACTCAAAGTTTATCTGATATATATGTGATGATATCCTTAATTGTACTAATGGAAATAGTGAGAGACTTTATTTTGGGGGGCTCCAAAATCATGGCAGATGGTGACTGCCGCCATGAAATTAAAAGACGCTTGCTCTTGGAAGAAAAGCAATGACCAACCTAGACAGCATATTAAAAGCAGAGACATTATTTTACTAACAAAGATCCATCTAGTCAAAGCTATGGTTTTTCCAGTAGTCATGTATGGATGTGAGAGTTGAACTATAAAGAAAGCTGAACACCAAAGAATTGATGCTTCTGAGCTATGGTGTTGGAAAAGACTCTTGAGGGTCCCTTGGACTGCAGGGAGATCCAACCAGTTCATCCTAAAAGAGATCAGTCCTGAATATTCATTGGAAGGACTGATGCTGAAGCTGAAACTACAACACTTTGGCCACCTGATGTGAAGAACTGACTCATTTGAAAAAAACTTGATGCTGGGAAAGATTGAAGACAGGAGGAGAAGGGGACGACAGAAGATGAGACGGTTGGATGGCATCACTGACTCGATGGACATGAGTTGAGCAAGCTTCAGCAGTTGATGATGGACAGGGAAGTCTGGTGTGCTGCAGTCCATGGGGTCACAAAGATTAGGATACAACTGAGTAACTGAACTGAACTGAACCCGATCTTTAGGCAACAACAGTAACACAGAGATCACAAGCATGTATATGTGAATGAATATTCATCTTATGAGATTGGGCTAGGATTAGTGGAGGTAGATGAAAGGGATGGGAGGAGGTGGACAAGAAGGAGGGTGGGTCAGTGATGGGAAATTGAATGGTTCGGAAGTTGCTATATCTAACTTTCTCCAAGAAAGGAACTGGGAAGTTGCAAAATGTCCCTTCCTCCTCAACAAACATTGTGTTTCACTTAAAGGAGAAAGCTGTTTGATAAACTTAAGGGTTGTTGGACTTCCCTAGTGGTGCAGTAGATAAGAATCTATCTGCCAGTGTAGGGGACCTGGGTTCGATCCCTGGTCTAGGAAGATTCCACATGCCACAGAACAACTAAGTGTGTGAGTCACAACTTCTGAGCCTGTGTTCTAGAGCCTGCAAGCCACAACTACAGCCCACATGCTGCAAATAATGAAGTCTGTACACTCTCAAGTCTGTGCTCCAAAACAGAAGAAGCCAAAGCAATGAGAAGCCTATATGCTGCAGTGAAGAACAGCCCTCACTTGCTGCAATTGGAGAAAGCTTGTGCACAGGAACGAAGATCCAGTGCAACCAAAAATAATAAAACAAATTAAAAAAAAATTAAGTGTTGTTCACATGCTCTCAAATCTTTAAATCCTACAAGGAGAAAGAAAGAGCTCTCATGGGTGTTAAGGACTTAGGAGTGGCTTCAGGAAATGCACTGAAATATCTGCAGGTGTAAAGACGCTAACACCTCTGAGAAATCTGAAAGGAAATTATCAATTCAAGTTTCATTCATTCATTCATTCATTCAGTGAGCATTTATTGAACACCAGTGTTTTCTCCAAGCTGCTGTATAGATATAATGCAATTCCAAGGACGCTGGATCTAATCTCTGTTGTCAAAGGCCAAGAGGGCACTTTGTGTCTGCAGTATGACTATTCGTTCCTAGATGTCTTTGCTTTCATCTGTAGGGAAAAGAAGAAGCCCTAAAGACGTTACTTCCTGATCACAGCCTTGCTACCAGGATCTGCTGTGGACCCACTAAAATTAACCTCATATTAAAACTGCAAGTAGCTCCAGAGTCCCATTCCTAATCATTTCCCTCTGGAATTCCTATATATCCTTTATTTAATTCCTTTCACCCACTTGTTCTGACTCTTGAAACATTAACACTATGTCCTTTGGAACTTCTGGTTCCATCATCAATAAATTGTTCTATATCCTCAGCCTTCTCTGAAGGTGCCCTTTACTTCTTTTCTCTGAAACCTGATGCTCTCCTGAGTCTAGTACTGCACTATCAAGTGATAAGATGCTTTCTCTCCCATAGGATTGGACCTGGGGAGGAGTATGCAGCCTATTCCTTATCAAAACTTTTGGAGCTTTCTCACTCTCCTTCTTCCCTAAAGAAATACCCAGATGTGAATTTCACATCATCAGACTATCCCTGCAACCCCCATTATTGCTTCCATCTACTGGCCCCTGGGTCACTGCTCTTTTCTTTATAATATTTATTTATTTTTATGTATTTATTTAGTTGCACAAGGTCTTAGATGTGACATGCAGGAGCTTTGGTTTGTGATATGTGAACTCTAAGCTGCGGCATGTCTGATCTAGTTCCCTGACCAAGGATCAAACCCAGGCTCCCGGCATTGGGACTGATGAGTCTTAGCCACTGGTCCACCAGGAAAGTCCCTCACTGCTCTTCATTTCTTAGTTTTACTCCTGATCCACCACACAGTACTCCTGTCTTAATACTTGGTAATGTCAAGAAACACAGGGGCAATCCTTCCAAAACTCTGGTCACGTAGTTCCTTCACATCTTTTCCCCAATAATCTTGACCTTACCTAGCTCCTTACCCCATAATTATATCCTAGATCTTCTTACTATCAATATTGCAACAGTTTTGTAATCTCAATTTGTGGCATACTATTCTCTGAAGAACATTTTTCTAACTCATCTCTCTATACAGTAACTCTAACAAGCTTTAGATCCAACCAGAACCTCGGTCCATTGATCATATATAATCCTATGTAAATCACTCTATAAGCACTATGATCACTCACTTCACTCCTCAAATCCCTTGCCCTTCTCTCTTACCTCATGACACTGCCATAGCAAAACCACAACCCTGGTTAACTTAGTCATTGCTGCTGGTTGCCTGCACCCATGCAATCAGACAGAGCTAGGGACAACACAGAACTGCGCTTCGGTCTCAGTTGAAATCCAGGACCATGAACCTCATTGGGCCCTTCATGGGTTTCTGAGAATCATTCTGTGTCCTCCTGGGCCGTTCACTTTCCCACTCTCCTAGATGACAAATTCACATCTTCTTTTTTCCCCTCAGACCTCTAATATCTCCTCTCGTACCTTCATGCAAGTGAAGTGTAATTTTTTGATTACAACCTCCTTTTAAAGGTCAGTCTCATCTTCTCTTGTCCATTAAAGCACATCTCCAGCAATTCTCCTGTCTCCAACAGTATCATTTTTTCCCTCTTCATGGTCATTCTCGTTATCATTATCATACAAACATTCTATTTGTTCTCTCATATTTACTTTACTGGAAATATTTATTGCCCATCTACTAGTGCTGGAGGTATGAAAATGATAAAGAATCATTGTATTTCAGAGGTAAAACTTATCTAAGAAAGATTTTAGGATTAACGATTATAAATACAATGACTTGGAGTACTTTAATATTACCTGTGAATTTCCATAACACCAGATTCCTATTGACCAGGTAATATTTATAATAGAGGTAATTTTGCTCAAAATAGAAGATTTTTATAAGTCTTTGCACACTTCCTGTCACTAGAGATGATAATTGAACTTAATTATGAATTCTCATGCATAGTACCTGGTTATTTTCCTTGCAAACGACAGAGAAGACTGCTCCTTAAATTAAGATTAGGGTAATAATAAAATGCCACAATTTGTTAAATGTCAATAAATCTACTGAATGCCAGACTCTTGGCCCCGAGTTTTTGTAAATTTGTTTGTTTAATCTTCACTGCAATCTTGTGAGAAAAGAGTGATCTCAGTTGAATAACTGAGAAGCAATTTTTTACTTATAATAAAGGACCTCTTCATAAGTTCTCTAAAATTTTTATTTTAATTGGCACAACGTACAAATTCTGGTTTGAATAGTCAAAGACAAAAAAAAAAAGCACGCACACAGATGGTCTGAACTAAATAAATCATGTGCACTTGAGAAGAACGCTGACTTTTATGAAAGAGGACATATCAATGGCTACAGTGGATTTATTGTGTTTCTATATGACACCAGAAACCCTGGGCAATGACAGGACAATTTAGCCAACAGACAACTGGTACCAGTGGGGGACACGTGGGCAGGAGGGCATGGGTGAGAAAGGAGGAGGGAACAGCAGTTGTTGTTAGTTACCATGTGCTTATAAAATTAGGTGAGTTCATGTTTTTATTCTCAATTTTGTATTTTGAACAATTTCAAACCTATAGGATAGTTGAAAGATTAGTACAACAAGTAATCATTTACTATTCATATAAGGTTCAAAAATTGTTACTATTTTGCCATATTTGCTTCTCTCTATATATTTATTTATTTCTCCCTTTCCCTCTCTTTTTCTTTTTTGGCCACACAGCTTCGCTGGGAACTTCATTCCCCGACCAGGGATTGAACCTGCACCTTTGGCAATGAAAGTGCAAGTCTTAACTACTGAACTACCAGGGAGTTCAAAAGTTAGTTGCAGACATCTTGATGTTTCAGCATATAACTTAAAAACAAGGACATTCTACATGATAACAAGCCTATCTATCACACTTAGCAAATTGGACATGAATCCATTATTATTATCTAACATGCAGTCTATTTTCAAATCATCCATATTGTCCTAATGTCTCAATAATATCCAGTAGAAATTATTTTCACTCTGCTTTAGAACCAGATCTCAGGTACTACACTACATATTGGTCGTCAGTTCTCTTTGTCTGCCTTAGTCTAGAACACTCCTCTAACCTTTTTCCTTTTTAAGACATTGATCTTAAAGACGAGTCCAGGCCAATTGTTTGCTGGGCTGTTCCTCAGTTTGGGTTAATATGATTTTTTTGTCATATGATTAGATTTGCATAAAACATTTTTGGTGAGAGTACTACACAGACAATATTAAGAATAATTTTAACAAATTAATAAATGTATTAGCATAACTATGTTTTATTTCAATAATTTACATGTACATTAAAATGTTTTTGCTTATAATGAATTTTACTCAAAACTGTTAAATATGAGATGACATGTCTGTACTCATTGTCATGAATAAGAAATCCTTTCAGATTAGCAGATTATATATTTTCATAGACAATTTTAAAAATTAAGAATGTTGCAAGCTAAAATGTGTGGATGTGTACAAGATAAAAAAGTGCACTATATTATTTTTGTCATGGTGATAATGAAGCAATGTGAACCCTTTTCAGCAAGTCCTAATATGTCTCTGCTGCAATGTAGAGTAAAACTGTTTGGTGAAAGATGCCAAAATCATAAATTATAGAAGCAGGAAATAGAGAAAAATCTCCTGAAGTAGCTTAATGATTATTTGCAATATTTATTTGCAAACTGTTAATGCATGGTTTATAATAACAATGGCTGCAGTTTATTGAGTATGTGACAGATTTTTTACAAGTATCTCCTATAATTAGCATAGCAATCATAGGAAAAAGATATAAATATTAACATTTTATAGGTTGAGAACAAAGCAGCTTTTAGCTATTCTTCTAAATTCCTTTGGCTTAATCAGTCTACAGATGTGCTATATTTTATTGCCACGACCGATGCCGTAGTGTATTCTAAACTCCAGGGTTTGTGTCTGTGTCTTCTTTCTTCTGAAAAAAAAGGCTTAAATTTACATCTTTGTAAAATTCATTTTTACTGTTTCCCCCTGGCAGAGTCTTTTATGTTCTTGATAGAACTCTGAGGGTAGTATCTTTTTTTATTGTTTATCATTTTACTTTTTCAATAAAAAATACTAATTTGGTATAATATAAACAGCTATATAAACAGCTAAGACGGCTAAGAAAGAAAGCTGCTGTTTATAGATTCTTTCCTCACAAGTGTTATGTTTGCTGTGGCTAAATTATCATTTTTACAAATTTTAATTTTTGTTAACATTTTTTCCATGTAAAAAGTGATGTGAAGACAATTTTAACTTCTAAATTTTGAATCAAATTCTGAAATGAACATTAAAATGATTAAATATAATATTTCTTTATTATATAAACATCTTATGAATGAGTTACAGTAAACTTATAATATTAAGGTAGATGTGGAAGGCAGGAAATCCATAGAGGAAATTCTCTTATTATCAGTGCTTAGTTGTTAAAATGTCTTTATAATAGGAGTAATCTTCAGTTCAAATCTTCACCTTAATTTTAATTTCTAATTACTTTAATTTCTACATGATCCACCTAGGTGGATTGTAGAATGAAAAAAAGAATGGAGTCCCTGAACAAATTTGCTCCAGTATTACTCCTATAAGATGTCCCCAAATGTCTTGCTAAGCAATCAGATGAAGCAGGTCTGGAGTAAAAAAAAGACCTTTGGACATGTGTATGTGCCAGAGAGGTCAGAGAAAACCAGGGTCTAAACATGTAAGGCAAGTGCTGAGATTCGACACACTTATTAATTTGATGATTTACAACTGTGATAAGAGGCAGGCAAAATGTGGTGTCAAATTCAAAACAAAGTGTGGTGATCTGCCTTGTTTTCAACTTGTTGCTATCTGATGAAAACACTTTTCCACAAGCAAGGCTGATGAGCAGATGGTGCTAATAAGGCCAATTAAGTGCTAAGCTTCTGGAAATGTTTTTGTTGAGTGACATCTTCAGACTGGTTCCTGCTAACATGCCTCTTGAGCCATGTGTTTCTAAGGTACAATAGCATTAATGCTAACAGTCACTGGAATTCACATTTTCAAGAACATGTGCTCAGTCAAGACAAATACAAACCCTTTGTGCCAGTTCCAAAGATAGTACGTGAAGTTGAATGATGAGATTCTAACCCTTTTGGGATTCTGGGGGGCTCAGTCTAAGTCACTGGTTTCTAGTAACTGGTGCATGAAGAAATTTTCTCTAGTCTGTAATGAAAAGAGAAATATACAAAAAAGATAGAAAAGAAACTTAAAAAAAAAGTAATAGATTTTTGGGAATGCTTTCCCCTTTTCCCTGTTAACTTTTACTTTCCTTTTTTAAATTCTAGTAGTTTGGAAGTAATTGACCCCGTCCCTGAATTGATTTCTATCTGCATAGTGTTTTATTTGGATCACAGGTAAAAAGAATTGAATTAATTGTAATGCATTGCCATAATTGATCCAGGAACAGTTCTTCTTAATTTTTAAATTTTATTTTAAATTTTATTTTTATTTACTACCTTTCCCAAAGATGTGATTAATACTCAGCCAAATCAAGGCTAAATCAGAGGTAACATTCTATCCTCCTGTGCTGAGTTGTTGGTGGAAGGATGGCTACCTGACCTCACATGGACCAATCTTAACATCTGAGAATTTTATTTGCAACTTTTGTTGGAACCTTTGATCTATGGTATAATCTGTATCCTGGGGTTGCTAGTGGCCAATTTTGACACTTTGACAAGCCTGTAACTACAAATAATTTACATCTACCTATATATTCTTCTCTTATCTGTCTCCTATGTATAACTCCCTGCCTGTCTCCTTCTCCCACGTATATATTGCCTTTCCATGTATGTGTGCATCTCCACAACTCTTTTTTATAAGCACACTGGTCATAGTGGACTAGGGCCTATCAGAATAACCTCATCTTAACTTGATTACCTCTGTAAAGATTTTGTCTCCAAATGTTATGTTCTGAGGTACTAGAAGTTAAGATTTCAACATATAAATCTGGAGGAAAACAATTCAACTAAGCAATAGAGAACTTGGTTTTTTTTGTTTGTTTGTTTATTACTATCAAATTAACAGTGTGTTTCTCGAAAAGTCAAAGAGGACTAGATTCAAATCCATTCCCAGAAAAGTGAGGGAAGAGAAAAAGTGGAGAAATGGGAAAAAAGAAAGTTTTGCCTGCCCAGAACTTTTTGCTTCTTCTTTTGGTAACATCACCTTGATTTTGCTCCATGCATGGTTCAACCAGGGGCTAAATCAGAGTGTACCAGTCCATCCTCCTATGCTGAGTTGTTGAAGTAAGGATGGCTTCTTGACCTAACATGAGCCAATCTTATAATCTGAGAATGTTCTTTGGGACTTTTGTTGGAGCCTTTGATCTGTGCTATGATCTGTCTCCTGGGGTTGCCAGTGGCTAACATTGACACTTCTTCTAGAGGACCTTAGTCAGCACAGGAGAAAGTAGAAATGAAAGATGAAGCAAGACAGAATTATAACATCATCTTGAGTTCTTACATTCGGCCATGCCTGGAGTTCACCCTTTAAACTTCCAAGTTACATGAACTGGTGAATTTCCTTTTGGGTTTAGGTTAGATTCCTGTTATTTACAACCAAAGATAGTGGGAAATAGGCAATTAAAGACGTGAGATAATTTGTCATATGCTTCAAGTGAGTGCACGAATAACAGAACAGCTCTACATTTCTCTAAAATGAACTATTACTCCATTGTCTCTTTCCTTTCTATCTTTCTTTGATTGCTTAAAAGCCTTGATTACTGACCTCTTTTTGATTGTGCCTTTTTTTTTTTTTACAAAGTGTGCTTTCATATATTTAACCCTTCTTTCCTCTCCCCAAATAATCAAGTGCAAAGAATACCCACATTGCCTATAAGAGGCTGGATCTGAGCATCACTGATAAGCTTTAACTCACATGTTATTATTAAATATTTTTACTATTAAAATGTATTTCTAATAAAGTTGCCATGCTACTGTTGGTAAGACCTTGAGCATATATGCTCTGAAATTCCATATTCCAGATGGAAGTCTAATAATATGTAGGTAGTCACCAATTTAGGAACAGATTGTATTCTAGAAATTTACATTAAAAAAAGGCTGGAGATCAGAATATCTTCTTACAGAAATAAAGCTATATAAAGTTGTTGTATATTTAAGCTAGCAACTATGGAGAGAGGCAGTATAATGTGTGCTAGGTAAGAACTTGGCTCCAAGACTCAGGCTACCTGGGTTCAAATACTAGCATTGCCACTCACAGGTTTGTGCAAGTTATGCCTACTAGAATACTTAAAATTAAAAAGACTGACCATACCAACAGTTGATGAGGTGGAGCAATAGGAACATGGATACACTGATGGGGGAATGTAACATGGTACATTTTAGAATCTGTTGGTTGTTTCTTTAAAAGTTAAATATATACCGACCATATAATGTACCATTCTACTCCCAAGAAAGTGTATTTCCATAGAAAGGTTTATATGTATATATTCATGACTTTATTTGTAACAGCCCCAAACTGTAAACCATCCAGAATTCTATCAAGCAGGGAATGGATAAACAAGTTGTTGTCTATCTACACACTGGATTATTACTCAGCAGTAGAAAGGAACACACTGCTGATACGTGCTGCAACATGGGTGAGTCTCAAAGTAATTATACTGAGTGAAAGGGGTCAGACAAGAAGGGTACTTATCGTAGCTTTTCATTTGTATAAAATTCTAGAAAACAAAAAGTAATTTACAGTGATAAAAGTAGATGGGGGTTGCTTGGAGATGGGGTTGGGGAGTAGAGAAAATTAGATTGTAAGAGGGATGAGGAACTTTGGGGGGTGGATGACTTTACAGGTGTATTCACGTGTCAAAATTCATTAAACAGTATACTTTAAATGTATGTTGCTTATTGTATGTTAATTAGACCTCCATAAAGTTGTAAAATATATGTTTATTTATTATCTATTTTTAAATATATATTTTTAAAGGTTCTCTTGAAGCTATCTAATTCCTGGAAATTTTGGAAAACAAAGTATTTTATTTACACTTTCTTTATCTTTGATTAAAACAACAATGGCAAAACACTAAAACACTAGGACAAAACAAACATGCAAACAAAAACCAGACAATTCATTCTATTTTTAAGTTAAAAGTTAAAAAAATACAAAGGCAAGAAAATATCATTTATTTTATGTATCATATCAGCTTATGCCAACATTACTTATACAACTAATACAAGATATTCAGATATTAGGCACTGATATTTTGTAATTCACCACAGTTTTATCTGTTTATATAGCAAACAACACAAATCTTTTTCTATTAAGCTTTCAGCTTTTAATGACATATTTTATGAAAACTAAGGTGTTATTAAAACTAACCCTCAGCCCTTCTACATTGTAATCTAAGAAAGAACACTCTTTGCCGGCACATTAGTTGCTGACAATTCGTTAATCAAAAAAGAGGTTAATGCAATGAATAGTAAATAAGTCCTGTGATGTGATGCACAGTATGGTATATATAGACAATATTTTGTTATAATTAAACTTGTCAAGAGACTAGATTTTAATTATTCCAACCACTTACTTAAAAATGGTAACTATGTGACAGGATTGAGGTGCTAGTTATAGCTATAATGGCAATCATATTACAGCATATGAATGTATCAAATTAACATGTTGTAGCCCTTAATTTTACAAAATATTATATGTCAAATATATTTCAATTAAAAAGTTGTTGAAGGAGGGAAATAATACCCCAAAATGTATAACGTGTTTCAAAAATGAAGCTTGTGTATTATTCATCAAATCTTCAGGGGAGACAAGTTTTTCCTTTGGATTTTGTCATCTGATTGGAGTTTTGAAGTTTTTTTTTTGCATAAATCACACTCCCATTTGCATTATCTTCAATTTTGTGGTTTCCATTTTATTAATATGGAGATAAAATATAAGAATCTTTGTGCAGAATCTTTCTGGATTTTTACAGTTAAATAAAGATTGCTAAACAATTGCCTCACCTGCATTTGATAATACTTTTTTAAGCAATTTACTTTTTAAGCATTTGACTTAGTTTTCATAGAATGAATGTCTTAGTTATTTGCACTTGTATTTCTCATTTTATGTAATTTTTAATTAAATTATATAATTATAATAACTAGTACAATTGGCATCAACAGAATTGGATAAATAGCCCCAAGAGTTTTAATTTGGTTAGTGGAGGTGGGAGGGAGATTCAAAAGAGAGAGGATATATGTACACATATGGTTAATTCATGTTGATGTATGACAGAAATCAAGTCAATATTGTAAGGCAATTATCAATCCATTAAAAACAAGTAAATATTTTAAAAACTCAAATGTAGAAGCAGAAGCTCCCAGATTTCCTACCCTTAAGTGTTATGAGTGTGAAAAATATGTTTTAGAAACTAATACAATATTGTAAATCAACTATACTCCAATAAAAGTGTTTTCATTTTTCTTTTGGAAGAAATAGAATGGTGGCTTTTATTCTCAGGTAGTGGAGAGGGGAACACAGTATGCTCCTGCCTCAAGAACTGTGTCCCTAAGGCAGGTGCTCACAGTCAGGAGCAGTCAGGAGTCGGCGACAAGGAAACAAAGGTGATAGGATCTTGATTTATTCCTCTTGCATCATTTCAAAGACAGTCATAAACTGGCATCAGTAACCTGTAACTGCATCTGGAGTCTGGTGGCTCTGAGGTCTTCTTTCTGACATATTGCTACAAGGGAAAGCTGTTGTAAAGGTGAACATCAGATAGAGGATGTATTTAGTATAGAGTCAAGTGAAGTGTAGCTCCTAAGAGTTAGAGGGCAGAAAAGCGAACTTAGTTACAGACATTTGGAATCAGGAGCAGTTAAAGAAAAACTAGGAATGTTCAGGCCTGCTCACTGTTCTTCTTTATCATCTTTGCTCTCAGAGAAGTGAGAAAGGAAAACTCATTCCTCTTTTTTCCTTTTCACTGCAATAATTCTCCCATCAGTCTCCTAACAATGGAGGAAGGGAAATATGTCATTCTTGTCTGGCTGAGGATAAACTTCAGTTTTGCTCCACTTGAAAATCACCAGCTGTTCAGCCCAGGGACGATCTATCTCCTACTTTAAATTTTCCTTGAGACGTGAACCCCAAGAGATCTTTATTGGGGTGATGAGGGGCAGATGGTTAGTCTTCTGTAACTTCTTTAATGCTGACATGGGACTCATAGACCCTACCTAGTTGTGGTCATGGAGATCTCACCCTGTTCTATTAAGGGGCCCCAGGGTGACTTTTCAGAGAAGGCAATGGCACCCCACTCCAGTACTCTTGCCTGGAAAATCCCATGGACAGAGGAGCCTAGAAGGCTGCAGTCCATGGGGTCGCTGAAGGTCAGACACGACTGAGCGACTTCACTTTCACTTTTCACTTTCATGCATTGGAAAAGGAAATGGTAACCCACTCCAGTGTTCTTGCCTGGAGAATCTCAGGGACGGGGGAGCCTGGTGGGCTGCCGTCTATAGCATCCACAGAGTCGGACACGACTGAAGCGACTTAGCAGGGTGACTTTTGTGGTTATTCCCGCTGGATCTGTTTGGGGGAGTGGCTGTGATCTCTTTGGGGGCATGGGTTTTCTTTGCACATCATCTTTACCTAGATGTGAATCTGTGTCATCTTAGGTAACTGGGGTCTGTAATCCTGCATTCTCAGTCTCCTCTTGGTTCACCATGGGGAGTGGTTGGAGTGGCTATAGTTGAATGAAGGCCAGGTGGCAGGCATTCCCCTTCTCAGGGCCCGCTGACTCACACTGAAGGACTGCAGTCGCTCATTCCATGTCTCAGGTCTTTCCTTCTTGGTCATGAATGACCATTATCCTCCTGGAATTCAGTCTCCAGGTCCTGCTTCGGAGTCATTTTTAACTGACTCACCACCGCCTCCTCCTTCTCCCACCTGCTGCAACTACCACCCTCTACTCCTCATCCCACCCAGCTTCATGTCAGAGGTGCCGTCCGGCACCGCCAACTTTACATTCTCAAAAGTGTTTTTAAATATGTTTTACTTTTAAGCTATTGCTTAGAAGTACTGCTATCACTCAAACACTGATTTTATACTCTGTTCTATGTAAAAATGTAAAATTAAAAGAAAAGACCGTTATCACAGGAAAAAATAAACAAAGGATGGAAGTAATTTTAAAGTAAAATTGCACAGAATAAGATAACAAAGCAAGATGCTAAAAAAATGATTTATCCAAGCTATAATTGTGAAAGAAATAAGTATTATCTTAGTGAAGTATTAAACACATTAGCACGTTAAAATTGTCTATATTGTCTCAGGGGAAATAGGAATCAATATTTCATACCCCAACTGGCTAATTCTAAATATAGAAGCAGCTACTTTCCTGTATTGCAAAACAATGTTTATATCACTGGATATTTCGGTTCAGTAATAAAAACAAAAACATGCTGCTGCTTTGTTTACATTGTTTATCAGTTCTTCCACTTATCTATTTATACATCCTCTACACCAATTTATGAGTGCATTTGGGTATTTTCTAGTATTCAGGTTATATGGTGGAATTTTAACTTTGACATTTATTGTGGAATTACAGAAAAGAAAAATAACAGATTTTACATCCATAGCTAATTTATCATTTTTATCCTCTGAAGAGATTCCCATGGAATATAATGGTGTGCTGTAATGAAGAACTTATTTTATTGAGGGATAAAGGTGATCCTGAGGAGTCTCAGCAATGATCAGGCCACAGTGGCCTCTACAGTCCCTTCTTCACAACTATTACTAGGCAATGAAACACTGAGATGCCTGCATGAATGTTCTGAGTTACAAAAATCTTGCCTAGCTTTTCTCATGGTAATCAGAATCTATTCTAACAGTAGAATAACCTCTGTCTTTGCTGGCACAAGGCGTCCAGAGAGACCAGATGGTATTCATAGTTTCAAGTTCAGAGAAATTCTTCTTGCGTTCCCTAGTAGAAGTGTTCTCTTGAGAATGATAATCTAATCTGACAAAGCCTAAAATTTCAGAAAAGGGAAGCACAAAATATGAAAATATATCACTGGTAACGATGGTGAGAGGGACTAATCTCCCTTTTCTCATTTTCTGGATCCATGTTTTTCAACCATTAGTGATTTAGCACCGTATATAGATTATGGGGCTATCTAGGTGGCACTAGTGGTAAATAACATGCCTGCCAATGCAGGAGATGCAGGAGGCACAGGTTTGATCCCTGGATTGGGAAGATCCCCTGGATGAGGGCATGGCAATCCACTCCAGAATTCTTGCCTGGGAAATCCCATGGATAGAGGAGACTGGTGGGCTTCAGTCCATAGGGTTGCAAAGAGTCAGACATGACTGAAGTGATTTAGCAGGCATGCACCCAGCTGTTCCCTAGCTAATATATTTCTTTTTCCAAATATAACTCCTAAGAGATAAAATAATTCCCCACCACTGGCAATAGAAAGATGGATGAAGAAGGAGAAAAGAGCTGAGTTTGGGGCCAAAAAGACCTTACCAACTTTGGTAACCCAGAATTTAACCCAGTCCAGACTCCTAATAAATGGTAGAGCTGGGGAGGGTTACATATTCATTAATAGTATTTTTCTTCACACACACATAGGTCACTGATTCAAAACTTTCCCCACATTTTTGGGAGAGTGCTCTCTCTCACCTTCTCAGAACACTGTCCTTGAATTGGAGAATTACACCTGAGACTATTAAAGTTCATTTAACCATCTAATAAGCTAGATTGTTGTTCATTGTTCAGTCACTAAGTCATATCCGACTCTTTACGACCCCGTGGACTGTAGCCCACTAGGCTCCCCTGTTTGTGAGGTTTGCCAAGCAAGAATACTGGAGTGGGTTACCATTTCCTGCTCCAGGGGATCTTCTCAGACCAGGGATAAAACCTGGATTCTTTGCCTGTCAATGCATTCTCCTGCATTGACAGGTGGATTCTTTACCACTGAGCCATGAGAGAAGTCAATAAACTAGATTCTTTGAGGTAAAGAGGTAGGTGACAAAATGAATGTGGCTCGTGCGTGCTCCCACTGACGCACCCGTTTTGTCGTAAAATAGGTCCCCTCATTAGAGATAATGTTGTGCTAGTGGCCATGAGGCTAAACCAGTCATTCTGTAAGCCTCTGAAACCGTCCTCCCACAGCTCAGCCAAGACTGAATCAGAAGTAACATCTAATTCAGAGAAAATGCAGTGATTTGTGCCTCTATCAATATTTAAACACTTCAGGATATGTCTTAAGAATTCATTACATCCTCGTGCCATTTACTCATTTAGTCTTTACAAATCCTTTCAAATAAAAAACATTTGGGACCCGCCTTGGCAATCATTATCACTAAATGACTGCTACTGCAGGTCCCAGCACTGAGCTTTCCACGTGCGCTTCATCTCAGCCTCTCGCAACTGACAGTCTCAGGAGTTGCAATGGGGTCTTACCGCTGTGAGTGATTCAGTTCCCAAGTCCCATCCTAAGGGCCTGTTTTCTAGGTCTACTCTTGGTGCCAACTGTCTGGTTTAGTATCTCAGATCAGGTTTCCTAGGAAACATACTCTGGGGTGGATATTAACATGCAGGAGGTATACCAAGGAGTGTTCTCTACAGCAACACCTGTAAGGGAGTGATAAAGCAAGAAGGAGCAGAGGGAGAAGCTAAACTGTGATGCAGTTACAACAGAGGCTTTGGGTGGGTTCCATGGACATTTGGAGCTGAGCTGGTCTTTCTATTAGAGATGCCTCAAATGGAGGCAAGGTTACTTTACCTCCAGCTCTACCAGGCCTTGGGTTGGGCTGTGGAGAGGAGCTGCCAGCCTGGGGGAGGCAGCTCCTTTTGGCCAGTTGTTGTTGTTGTTGTTCAGTTTCTCAGTCATGTCTGACTCTTTGCGACCCCATGGATGGCAGCATGCCAGGCTTCCCTGTCCTTCACCACCTCCTGCAGCTTGCTCAAACTCATGTCCATTGAGTTGGTGATGACATCCAACCATCTCATCCTCTGTCATCCTGTTCTCCTGCCTTCAATCTTTTCCAGCATCAAGGTCTTTTATAATGAGTTGGCTCTTCGCATCAGCTGGCCAGAGTATTGGAGCTTCAGCTTCAGCACCAGTCCTTCCAAAGAATATTCAGGGTTGATTTCCTTTAGGCCAGGGCCACACCCCAAAGGTCCTTAGCTGTGAACCATCACCAAAGGCAAGCTCCAGGTGGTACACCCTGAGTTTACTACTTTTTAAGAGAAAGCAGAGTTAAGACAAATGCTTGCTGTAGATACTCTCTTTGGGAAGTGATCTCAGGGCGCAAGAATGAGGCACAGGAGAGTGATAAAGAAGGAAGAAAAGCCGGTGCAAAGATGCGTAATATGGCTGGTGGCTACTTTAAAAGACTGCTGCTCACGCGTGAGATCTCAGGAGCCTTAGGAAGTGCAGCCCAGAAGCTTACGCCTGGGGCAAAAAGAGAGAAACACTTATCAGTTGACTCTCCTTGGTCGGAGGTGGTGCCATGGGCATTAAACTTCCCTATGTTTCTAGGTTTCCCACACGTGAGACCTGAGAGTGCCAAGAGAAGGTGCTGTCGAGTTGTATCTGCATGAAGCTTGTAGAAGCAAGAATGGAACCAGCTACCTGGCAGCAGAGTGCAATCAAAGAATATCTACCACTTCTGAAAATATCTGGCAGAATTTAAAATGCAAACACTCTGTGGTCCCTGAATGTCTCTTACATGAGTTTATACTAGAGAAATTTGTGTTTAGAGGCACAAATATCCGTGTGAGTTTGATGGGCTTCTAGAAACGTTTGTGTTTAGAGGCGCAAATATCCGTGTGAGTTTGATGGGCTTCGGGGCTCACTGCCCTGGTTGGAGGCCAGGCTCTGCCACTGTAGATGAGGCACCTATAAATGATGTCTTGTCTCACATAGGGTTATTACTGACCAGGATTCTTGACCTTCCCCAAACAAAAGAAATTGACTAGAGGCCAGATGACAAATTCAGGCAAGGCTTTACTGGGCCCACGTGGCAGCAGTGGGGGACAATAACAAATGACAGGTTTCCTGGCTTGCTCCTTAGGAAGGGAGAGTGGACGGCAAGCTTGTTCCAGTTTCTTACATGGGGTGAGGGTAGGGGTGTGTCCAGGAGTCAGGCCAGAGAGGGGGCTTAGGTGTTTTGTGCACTGGTTACGTGGTGTTGAATGCAGGGGGAGTGCTCCATACTTTGTTTATGCTTCTGACACCCTCTTTTTAGTCCAAGCTCTTCAAAAGTGATAGTTGGGCTTTTTGGTCTCTTTGTATCTGATGGGCCCAAAATTTGACCCCACTGTGCCTGGACGCAGTTATTTTTAGTTGCACCTGGTTTCTTTGCATTTTGTTGCTGGAGGAGGGGTGTGTCCAGGTGCAAGCATTACGGCACTGCTGCAAAGGGTCCCAGGTCCCAGGCCTGTGTCAGGCTTGCTAAGAGTATGAAGTGTGTTAAAATAATGCAGTAGACTTTAAAGAGTGCCTTGCATGGGGTAAGGGCTCAATGCATGTCAGTAATGATTACTCTTCCAAGGATATTTATTATGACTACTATTTCTAGTGATAAAGATGAGAACCTAAATATCCGTTAATTAAATACTAGAGGAGGAGATTGTAGTATGGCCATACATAGGAAAGCATCACATGCAACCTGCATTGTAAAGCGCAGAAAACAAAGTAGTGAAAAGTGTGCCTCACGGGCTCCCCTTGGTGTCAAATAGGTGTGTAAGTACATATGCAATATAGATTTATTACTATTTATGGCTAGCTGGTTCTCTTCTGCTTCCTGAGCACACAGAGAAGATTGTTCGTTCCAGTTAAGTGGACCATGTGATTAGCTCTGGTCAGTGTGAGACCAAGGAGGAGAGACAAGCCCCTGTGTAATCTCTCAGGCCTCTCTTCCCTGGAAGCTGCAAGCTGAGATGGCAGAGCACAGTGCAGACATGTAGATTGATGCAGACATGAAACACTTTGCTGTGTCCAGCCACTGAAATGTTGGGTTAAATTTGTTACCACAACACAACCCAGTCTGTCTTGACTAGTAGAATGAGATTCCAGGAAGGAGATGAAAAACTTGAAAACACTAATTGCTCCTGGAGAGGAAAACCTGGGGGGAACCAAAGGTCAGGGGTTTGAGGGAGACTTATTTTGCCCTCCGTACCCTTTCATATAACTTGAAATTTTAAATTACAAGTATATAACATTTAAACATCAGTGTCATTTGGGTCTGACAGAAATCATCAGCCTTCTCTGAAACTTAGGGGAACCTGCAGCTCTCACCTCCGCTGAAAAACAGAACAGAAACAAAAGACAAAAACCTTCCACTCTCACCTCCCTGAAGAGACAAAAACAACAGAAATCATTTAGGCTAATTACACTGTTTTCTCCAAGAATGTTCAGAAACTTCAGTAAAGATGCAGGAAAAGAACCTTTCGGGCAAGGGAGGCGGTAAATGTAGGAGGGAGTACAGTGTGTGGTAGTAGATGGGGAGAAAGGCCTGGGGTCGTTTCACTGGAGGTCTCCAAGGGGCAAAGAGTGTATGTAGTGGTGAGAGAGGAAAGAATGAAGGGGGATCATTTCTGGTAGACAGGAGTTAGACACTTGAAAAGATTTGCTAGTTAAGATGGAGTCTGGGAACTGGCAGCTGAGACAGGGTAAAGTCAAAAGGTAGCATGATTTTGATATTTTAATAAGATACTATAAAACTTGGTCTTCTTTTATATCTCATGATACTGATAACATTTTGACTGATTTCAAAATATACAGCATATTTTATAACACAGAGGGTGATGAGGAAAGAAACGTTTATCATTTTTCCCTCAGTAGTGTTTGCAGAGACATTTCTGATTTTTCTATACATTTTGCCTGCAAAGGATGGCATGACATATTGTGGACCAATAGGGACCAAGCCAGATATTTGTAGGACAGTTATGACAAAAGAGGATGGCAGTTTAGAATAAGGATGAATAGTGGGGAGGATAAAAGATAATCTTGACAGATAACTCAGTTAAGAGGGAAATTGCAAAGTGTTTAAAGACCCCCAACTCAGGGGATTTCCCTGGCAGTCCAGTGATTAAGACTCCACCTTTCCATTCAAGGGGCAATTCATTCCAATAGGTCATTCTTTGGGATTACATCTAAAATAATAAGTAATATTTATACACATGAGTCCCTTGAGTCATAGAAAAATTTTCTTGGTGACTAGAGAGCTATATATCATTTTGTAAAATAGATGAAGAATTTTTATTCACATGAAATAGTAGAACTTTTCTCAATAATACTATAGTAAATATTGTGGGAGACGATTAATTAATCAGAGTAGTTACTTAGCAACTATGGCATAACTAGACCACCAGACGGGTGCTGTTTGAAGAGCTATGTTGTCCCTGAACCTAAGGTACTTCTGGTTCATTTGGAGAGATGTGTAATAATGGACTATAGGTCACAAGAATGATGGAAGTAAAATGAGGTAGTAATCATGGATGAATCGCAAGGTAAAAAATCAAAGTGGTGTAGAAACTCAGAGAATGATGAGCTCAGTATATTTGAAATATATAGTGAAGGCTCAGTTATTGTCAAGTGGATTTGGAATTAGGAGACCTGGGTTAGAATCTGGTGCTGTCATTTGCTAGCTTGTGATCTTGGGCATGTTTATTTAATTTGCCTCTGCTTCTCAACTTGTCAAGTAAGAGGCACTATTTACCTTGCCATATTATGAAGAGTACATTGTATTATGAACAATGCCTAGTTGCCCTCACATCTGTTTCTTGCCATTTCTGTATCACAGTTGAGTGGGGGTGGCAAGTGGCTGGATTTTCCTGAGTACTATGAATTGAATTGTGTCCTGTCAAATTCATGCATTGAAGCTCCTCAACTCCTCAATATGGCTATATCTGGAGATAGAGTCTTTAGGAGGTGGGCTTCCCTGGTGGCTCAGAGGTTAAAGTGTCTGCCTGCAGTGCAGGAGACCTGGGTTTGATCCCTGGGTCAGGAAGTTCCCTTGGAGAAGGAAATTGCAACCCACTCCAGTATTCTTGCCTGGAGAATCCCAAGGACGGAGGAGCCTGGTGGGCTACAGTTCATGGGGTCGCAAAGAGTCGGATATGACTGAGTGACTTCACTTTCACTAAGGTTAAATGGGGCTTCCCAGGGGGCTCAGGGGTAAAGAATTTGCCTGCCAATGCAAGAGACACCAGAGATGGGGTTCAATCCCTGGCTTGGGAAGATCCCCTGAGGAGGGCATGGCAATCCTCACGGACAGAGGAGCCTGGTGGGCTACAGTTCATAAGGTCACAAAGAGCTGGACATGACTAAGAGACTTAGCACACAGCACACACAAGGTTAAATGAGGTCAAAAGAGTGGGGCCCTAATCCGAGAGGACTGCGGCCTTATGAGAAGGGGGAGAGAGTGATCTCTACCCCGTGCTTCCCATGGCTGTGTGAGAACATAGCAAGAAGCCTGCCTTCTACAAGCCAGGGAGAGAATCCTCACCAGAAAATCACCACGCTGGCACCTTGAGTTGGGACTTTCCAGCCTTAAGAACTGTGAGAAAACCACTTCTGTTCTTTAAGTCAGCCAGTCTATGGTATTAATATTCTGTTATGGCAGCTGGGGCTGATTAAGGTACCAGGTTCCCATGTCAGGAGCATCAGGCCGATGGCAGGTACAGGAGGAGACTGAGAAGTGGGATGAAGGGAAAGGCTAGCGTGTTTCTCTTCTCTCTGCCTCAGCAGCATCCAGCCTCCTTCATGACCTCAGCTCCCTGCGTTTAGGCAGACTGCTACTGCTGCTTCTGCTGGAAAAGTATGGCCTGGGTTCCAGTAATGCCACCTCCTTCTCCTTTTGCTGGCAGCTCTCTGCTTACTGATCTCTGGGTTGCCTTAACTGTCTCCTATTTCCCTTTCACCTCTTGCCTCACCTGTGTTATCAGTTTTCTGTATTAAGGCCCCTTTGTCATTAATATACAACTATGTCTTCTATTCTCTGGTCAAATTTTGACTAAGACAAAGAGTAAATTTTAAAATGTAATCCTGTGAAGCTATATGCAATGTGCCATACTAGTAAAAGTATATATACACACAGATGTCATACTATACATATCTGTTTTTACCTGTCCTTACAGCTGTGCGACCATGTTCGAGATGTCTTTTTTGATCTAACTCATAATTCTGGAGAACCCAAAGAGGGCCCATCACAGGTCACAAAGCTGATCTAATTATAGTCCCTTTCTCAGAAACTGGAACTAAGAAATACAGAGGGACATTCTAGCTGGTGGTAGTCACTGGAGCTGAGAAGCCAAGTTATGAAGTCATGTCTGATGACCATGCTCCAATAAGTAGAAGAAGCTAGTTAGGAGAGAGAGAGGACCAAGGGGTAAGTCACATGGCTTCTGAGAAGTAGAGTGCAGCCTTGGTTCTAGATAAATTTCCATTCCCCAGTTCCAGTTTGAAACAGGCATGGTATAGTCCTACCACTACATCTTATGAGATTCTTTTATGTGCTTTCCATAAGTGTATCTGCATTAGGGTTAGCTTGCTTGGATATCTGTGTTTTTGAATCCTAATTAGGACTTCCTGTACACACACACACACACACACACACACACACACACACACCTTCAGATTTTGAGCTGTCCTTAAAAATATTTAGTTTGGGGTGGGGCAAAGAGACAGTTATATATAATTCTGTTTAGAATGAACAACATGAGGAAAAGATTGTGGATAAGAGAGATTAGATGTTAGAATAACTTGTTGACTGCCCTGCTTGCTCTTAACTAACTTAGAAGTTAATCAAGTTATCTTAAAGAGTTGGGTGAAATTGTTTTAAAACTAACTATAGTTGGAATTTTATCGCCTGTGCTCCAAAACCTAGGAGCTGCAGCTACTGAAGCCTGCCTCCCCACAAGCCTGTGCTCTGCCAACAAAAGAATAATAATATAATAATGTGTGTTCAGTCCTGTCCAGCTCCTTGTGACCCCAAGGACTATAGCCCATGAGTCCCCTCTGTTCGTGGGATTTTCCAGGCAAGAATACTGGAGTGGGTTGCCATTTCCTTCTCCAGGGGATCTTCCAGACCCATGGATTGAATCCCAGCCTCCTGAACTGGCAGGTGGATTATTTAGTGTAGTGCCTCCTGGGAAGCCTGCAACAAAAGAAGCCACCTCAATAAGCTCACACGCGGCAAGTAGAGAAAAGCTCAAACAGCAACAAAGACCCAGCACATTGCAACATTGTTTATAATTGCCAGGACATGGAAACAACCTAAATGTCCATCAGCAGATGAATGGATGAGAAAGCTGTGGTACATATACACAATGGAGTATTACTCAGCCCTTAAAAAGAATAAATTTGACTCAGTTCTAATGAGATGGATGAAACTGGAACTGATTATAGAGTGAAGTAAGCCAGAAAGAAAAACAACAATATAGTATATTGACACATATATATGGAATTTAGAAAGATAGTAATGAGGACCCTGTGAGACAACATAAGAGACACAGAGGTATAGAACGGACTTTTGGACTCTGAGGGAGAGGGAGAGGGTGGGATGATTTGGGAGAATGGCACCGAAACATGTATACTACCATATAAAAAATGAAGTGCCGGTCTATGTTCAATGCAGGAAACAGGATGCTTGGGGCTGGTGTATGGGATAATCCAGGGAGATGGTGTGGGATGGGAGGCGGGAGGGGGCTTTGGCATTGGGAGATCTTGTACACCTATAGCTGATTCATGTCAATGTATGGCAAAACCAATACAGTATTGTAAAATAGAACAAAGTATTAAAAAAAAAAAGTAAAAAAATGTAACAGACCAGAAGCTACCAGCTGCTTTAGGGCCCAGATATTTGCAAAGTTCATCCTAAGAGAAAAAGCTCTGTTTGGGAAAATTACAAGAAAATTCTGTTGAACTAAACTTGATTCACATGTCAGTATCTTAGAATAAACACCTAGACCTTAAAAAAAATAATAATTAAAAAAAAACAATCAGAGGTCATTATTAGAGACAAGACTGATCCTAGTTTTCTAAACCTGTTTGTCTCTTTTACAGAACCATACTTCTATAAAAAGGTCACAGGGCAAATTTTATGAAACCTAATTTTGATGAATTAATTTATTAATGGTTTACTTTTCTATTGAAGGCTTCAATAATATAATGTAAAATTAGTGCCAGAAAATATTCCTTTAAAAGGCAGGTGTCTTGTCCATTTTATAATTGAATGTTTTAAGATAAGACAGAATTATGTTTAAAAGTTGGTCCTACTGGACTCTTCAACCATAACAGGGGCTGTACTAATAGTTATTGTTTTACACTGCATTGTTGTCAAGGTCTGTCTTTGAAGTTTTGTCACTTTTCTATTTTTTAAAGTTCCACTTACCCTTCTGATACTGATTTTGACATAACCATGAGATGAACCTACTCCGTAAGCCCGGTGGTCCCAGGAGGTGGATGAGAGACACACGGAGCAGAGCTGCCTGAGACAAGCTATCCTAACAAGCACAGCCTAGACCAGCCAACCACAAGCTCATGGGCTAAAGAAGTACCTATTGATATAAGGCTAATGAAGAGTTGTGATTGTTTCTTAAGTGTCAAGTGTCATTGCAGCCATAGTTAACTGGTACAACAGTAATGGTAATCTATTACTGAATTCAGTAATTCCAATAATAACCTTCTGGTTCCCTGTTTTGGGACTGTGACAAATTGAATAGCTTCCCTAGTGGATTGGCTCACGGGGCTCTAGGAATCATTCTGGAAGCCCAGTCTAGCGACGGCTGCTCCAGGACTTCAGTCCCTTTCTGCTTGAAGTAACTGTACAACCCCACATCCACTAGGGTGGCCACTATAGAAACACAAAACAGAAGTAACAAGGATGTGGGGCTATTGAAACCTCCACATTCTTTTTGGGAATGTAAAACGGTACAGCTTCTATGGAAAATAATATGGTAAGTCCTTAAAAATTAAAAATAGAATTATCATATGATACAGCAGTTCCACTTCTGGGTATATACCCCAAAAAATTGAAAGCAGGGACTTGAAGAGATATTTGTACACCCATGTTTATAGCATTATTCACAAGGCAAGGGATGGAGGCAATCCAAGTGCTCATCAACAGACAAGTGGATAAACAAACTGTGGTATATACAAATACTAGAATATTTAAAATACTTAATAGAATACTTAAAAAGGAAGGAAATTCTGGCACATGCTACAACATGGATGAACCTTGAGCCTATTACATTCAGTGAAATAAGCCAGTCACAAAAGGACGAATATTATATGATTCAACTTATTTGTGGTACTTAGGGTAATCAAACTCAAAGAGATAGAAAATAGAATGGTGATTTCCAGGTACTGGAGAGAGGGAGTTCTCGGTATTATTGCTTAATAATACAAAGTTTCAGTTTTGCAAAATGAAAAGAGTTCTGGAGATTGATGATGATAGTGTTTATCTGACAGTGTAAATGAACTTAATGCCACTAAACTGTACATATAAAAATGGTTAAAGACATAGAAAACAAGTTTATGGTTACTAAAGGGAAAAGGGGAGGGATAAATTGGGAACTTGGGATTAATAGATATATACTTTATTATATATACTTTATATAAAATAAACATTTACAGTACAAAGAAAATCAACTGCACTTAAAAAAATAGTTAAGATGGTAAATTTTATGTTATATGTCTCTTACCACAATGAAAAATAATTTTAAAATGAAAAAAATAACTAGAGAGATTTAGTTGTCTATACTAAAACCTGAATGATTCACATCAGATGAGAGCAGAGAAGGACCATACCAATCTTAGAGAATGGTTTCCAAACTCAGCCTCAGTATCTGATGTCATGCATGACATTCTGCACATCCCCACCTGGTAGAGGGAGCCCAATTAAGGTTAAGCGAGAGAACCTCTTCTTTTTAAAATCAGGAAAGGGTGTTTCTTCCTAATCTCAGTGAAGAATGGAAAGTAGAGAATTCAGTCTTATGGTGTTTTATATATGCTATTGTTTTCTTTTCTGTGAGTCTCTTTGGTGGCCTGTGTACACTGGTTACTCCATGTATATTCATTAGGATGGGCAACTAATGATCAACTCATTAGGATGACTGTCTACTCGGATGAGAGTATTACAAACACCACATAAACAGACCCAGAAACTCATGGAGCCTTCCTGGTAGAGCTAGGTGTTCCCTTGTGAGGCCACCCATACCTGCCTTGACTATTCTGAGAAGAGCTAGACCATCTCTCCAGCTTTCCTCCAGATCCTGGGATCTGGGATTTGAATTTCAGAGACACACTATGACACCTGAAAAATGGACCATGATTCAGTCCCAGTAGTTCCCAGCATAAAAAGTCAGGAAGTCTTAGTATGATAAACTGAGATGGGTATGGGGTAGGTTGTGGGAGCAAAGAACAAATTGGGGAAAAGCAAAGTGAAAGGGTGGAAGCCAATTGCTAAAAGAGGGAACCTGGGACCTAGCTTTCACTTTTACTGAGTCCTGGTTGCACAATGTGTGATGAGTCAGCCTGGGTTAAAGGGACAGGTAGAGATAAAATGTAAATTACTTTCCTTTTCATACAAAAAATTATCTTATTAAAGTTGGTAAAAACTCTGGCCTTGAACCTTACTCTTTTTACCTTCTGTGTTAAAACTACTAAGAGCAAAAAGTCACTGCAGGTGGAGGTCGGCTTGAGGAGTTACTCTGGGCTCTGCCTCCCCATCAAACTTTGTTCTTTCTGGTTTCTGTCTTGTTAATTCCACACCCACATTCCTGCTGTATAACCAAGAGGATCGACCACTCTGGCCCAAACCTTGAGGAACTCAATCTAGTTGAGGAAGTTATATAAACAGATTCAAATAGCAAGTGCTAAAAGAGAGACAGAATTTAAGTGCTAAGAAAACAGAAGATGAAGTAGCAAATTCTACCTGGGGCCATAAAGATGCATGAACACAAAAGCTCTGAAAGAGAAAATATCCAAGCCGAGAGGTGAGGACATTTCAAACAGAAGGACCATGGGTCTTCTCTGCCTAGTTGTGATTCTTGGGACCTTCACTTTTAAGAAAGTTAACATTGTGGGGCTGGTTATGAACTTGGAGACTCCCCATGTGTTCCTTGACTACTATTGGGAAATGAGAGTCCATCTGGAAAGTTAGAATTTGGAGGAATTTTTTAAAATGTTGACTCTCCTTGGTGATGGACAGAGAGGCTTGGCATGCTGCGATTCATAGGGTCGCAAAGAGTCAGACACGACTGAGCTACTGAACTGAACTGAACTGAACTCTCCTTGGAGAAACTGTCTCTGATATGTAGCTTCTAAAAAGGTAGGCATTTGCTTCTTATGAATTGAGAATTTCAATGGATGAGCTACATAACTTGAAAGTAATAGCCGCAAGAAACATTAGTAAGGGTCAAAGCACAAGTCTAAAGTCAACTTGGTGTGTATATTACTTTCTGATTAAAGGAACAGAATAGCTAGAGTTCAAATTTCAAAAGCAATTATCAAACAAGTTTGGGCAAGATGTGAATTCAGGCCCTCATTTTTCATCTAAAAATCCACGTTTCTTTTTTTAAATGAAGTCTTTTATCTTTTAAAGTGCCATTATAAAATGAAGATTTTGGAGAGTTTTGAATAAAGAGTGAGGATGTTACTTTAATTGCAGGGCTAAACAAATATTGAAGACCCTTTTCATTTTCTTTTGTTGATAGAAGTTTTAAAAATTTAGGTATGGTTTTCCAGTGGTCATGTATGGAAGTGAGAGTTAGACTGTGAAGAAATCTGAGCCCCGAAGAATTGATGCTTTGGAACTGTGGTGTTGGACAAGACTCTTGAGAGTCCCTTGAACTGCAAGGAGATCCAACCAGTCCATCCTAAAGGAGATCAATCCTGGGTGTTCATTGGAAGGACTGATGCTGAGGCTGAAACTCCTATACTTTGGCCACCTCATGCGAAGAGTTGACTCATTGGAAAAGACCCTGATGCTGGGAGGGATTGGGGCAGGAGGAGAAGGGGACGCCAGGGGATGAGATGGCTGGATGGCATCACCGACTCGATGCACATGAGTTTGGGTGAACTTGGGGAGTTAGTGATGGACAGGAGGCCTGGCGTGCTGCAATTCACGGGGTCGCAAAGAGTCAGACATGACTGATCGACTGAACTGAACTGAACTGATGCTTTTTATTGCAATTATGGAGTTAATATGAAAGTCATTTTCACTTGAATATTTGTATTTGTAAGAGATTTATATTTGTAGGAGATTAGATACTGTGAAGAAAAATACTGATAACGAATATGGAACCCTTCCCAGTTCTACCATTTATTAGGAGTCTGGATTGGGTTAAATTCTGGGTTACCGGAGATGGTAAGGTCCCTTTTGGCCCCAAACGCTGCTCTTTTCTCCTTCTTCTCCCATCTTTCTATTGCCAGTGGTGGGAAATTATTTTATCTCTTGGGAGTTTTATTTGTAAAAGTAATATATTATTTAGGGAACAGACTAGGTGGCTGTAAAAAAGGAGACCCCAAAATATAGTACCTTAAGCAAGATAGACTATGTTGTTCTCCCATGGAAACCTGGAGAGGCATTCTAGTGACAATATGACTGTTCCATGGTGCCAGGAGCCCTATCTTGTTACTCAGACATCATCAGCACTGAGGTTCTATCTGTTGTTTGAAATTGTCATTTCAGCTACAACCAACGATCAATTCACTGTGAAACTAATGAAGATTTAGCTTCAGGATCTTTCATTTCCATGTGTTTTTCCCATGTGTTATGTAGTGGAGGGGTTGCAGGCTTTTTTGGACTACGAATATAAGGATATTTTTGTGCCAGAGACACCTTTGGCCCTTTTGGTGAAGTCTAAGGACCCCTTATCAGAGTGTTTTTAAAAATTTAAAGTAAAATACACAGGATTACAAAGAAAATCCATTAAAGTTCAATTGTCAAAATATACTTTTATATAGAAATATATACTTTTATTATTGCATAATAATAGACCTAGTGATGAAACTAATGACTACAGTAATTTGGAAGTAGTGATGGACATTAACGATATTTCACATATTTGCATTAATTGAAATGTCATATGAACACATTTCATTTCTATTAGTGACAAAGAAGACTCTTGAGAGTCCCTTGGACTGCAGGAAGATCAAACCAGTCAATCCTGAAGGAAACCAACTCTGAATATTCATTGGAAGGACTGATGCTGAAGCTGAAACTCCAATACTTTGGCACTCCAATACTCCAATACATCTGATGTGAAGAGCTGACTCAGTGGAAAAGACCCTGATGCAAGAAAATATTGAAGACAGGAGGAGAAGAGAATGACAGAGGATGAGATGCTTGGATGGCATCATCAGTTCAATGGACGTGAGTTTGAACAAACTCCAGGAGATAGTGAAGGACAGGGAAATCTGTTGTGCTGCTGTTCATGGGGTTACAAAGAGTTAGACACGACTGAGCATTGAACAACTACAAGTGACGAAGTTACAGGCAAAGTGAATATAACTATGCTTTATTGTCTACGTTTATAGTAGAGGAAGAAATAATAAAGTTTATACTCCTTGCAGTAGTAGATCTAAGTGGTACATTTTCATGAATTCTACACTGGTTTTCTAAACAAGAGAGAACTGTTATCCCTGTATTTGATTATGTTTATTTTTCATCTCAGTTTCTCTCTGTGTTAATCTCTTCTCATTTTCCTTAATATGTTTTGTGATTATCTCAGGATTTTCTTCTATGTCAATAAATCAGGTTTTTTTAGATTATTTTGTTTCATTATATGTTTTCTGATGATATTATTTTAGTCCTCAATTTTTCCTTACATCCACAGCCCTCTTTTCTTAAGTCATTTTGATCTCTTAATTTGCCTTTTGCCTTCAGTTTATATTCTTATTCATGTTTTTCATACAGGTGAAGTAAAGTTCAAGAAATTTCCTCATCATGCATTGGAGAAGGAAATGGAGACCCACTCCAGTGTTCTTGCCTGGAGAATCCCAGTGACGGGGGAGCCTGGTAAGCTGCCGTCTATGGGGTCGCACAGAGTCGAACACGACTGAAGCGACTTAGAAGCAGTAGCAGCAAGTATGATATATATGTGATGCATGATATAGAATCGAGCTTCCACTTTAGCAACTGATCAAAAAAGCATAGGAGGGGTTTGATGGAAAAAGTATAGAAACTGGGTTTGACCAAAGTTGCAAATATTCTTAGGACATTCAGCGGGATTTCTGAGAAAATAGTTTGACCATTGACAGAATTATGGCACTCCCAAGACTGTCTCCTTTAGGAAACCATTATTTGCTTTAGAGTTCTTGCTTAACAGTAAATCCAGCAGGTTTGTTAACTTCACATTAACTTTGACTGAAGTATTTGTGCTGTGTGCTGTCTTAGTCTCTCAGTCATGTCTGACTCTTTGCGACCCCATGAACTGCAGCCCACTAGGCTCCTCTGTCCACGGAGATTCTCCAGGCAAGAATACTGGAATGGGTTGCCATGCCCTCCTCCAGGGCATCTTTCCAACCCAGGGATCAAACCCAGGTCTCCTGCATTGCGGGTGGGTTCTTTACTGAGTGAGCCACCAGAGAAGTCCATTTGTATTAACAGGTGAAATATGCTGATGTATTCGAACTTAGAATTAAAAACAACAGATCATTCCCTATGTGTTCTTTTATAAGGTAATGAAATAGTTTAAGCAAAACTACAGGTACATATAAATTTCACATTAAGGTCAGAATAAGAATATTCACAAGTATGGGCATAAAAAATACGTTTGTGAATAAAAGCTAATGATCCAGTTTCTACAGAGTAGACATTACTGCTGTAGAATTCCCTCACTGAAAACCATAATATGCAATATAAGTTGACTGACTTCAGTTGACCTAAACAAAGATGTACTAGATATGTTATTCTAATTTGCTAATTTCAGTGAAAAATAAAACAGTGAAGTAGGTTAGAATAAAATAATGATAGGCTAAAATGGGTAGGGGGAGTTGAATTTATTAACAGTCTGTGAAGTGAAAGTTGCTCAGTTCAGTTCACTTGCTCAGTCATGTCCGACTCTTCGCAACCCCATGAATCACAGCAACTCCGTCCCCATCCCATCCCTCTGGGTCATCCCAGTGCACCAGCCTCGAGCATCCTGTATCATGCATCGAACCTGGACTGGTGATTCATTTCACATGTGATAATATACATGTTTCAATGCCATTCTCCCAAATCATCCCACCTTCACCCTCTCCCACAGAGTCCAAAAGACTGTTCTATACATCTATGCCTCTTTTGCTGTCTCACATACAGGGTTATCATTCAGTTCAGTTCAGTCACTCAGTCATGTCTGACTCTTTGCGACCTCATGAATCGCAGCACGCCAGGCCTCCCTGTCCATCACCATCTCCCAGAGTTCACTCAGACTTATGTTCATTGAATCCATGATGCCATCCAGCCATCTCATCCTCTACTGTGCCCTTCTCCACCTGCCCCCAATCCTTCCCAGCATCAGAGTCTTTTCCAATGAGTCAACTCTTTGCATCAGGTGGCCAAAGTACTGGAGTTTCAACTTTAGCATCATTCCTTCCAAAAATATCTCAGGGCTGATTTCCTTCAGAATGGACTGGTTAGATCTCCTTGCAGTCCAAGGGACTCTTAAGAGTCTTGTCCAACACCACAGTTCAAAAGCATCAATTCTTCGGTGCTCAGCTTTCTTCACAGTCCAACTCTCACATCCATACATGACCACAGGAAAAAAAACCACTAGACGGACCTTAGTTGGCAAAGTAATGTCTCTGCTTTTGAATATACTATCTAGGTTGGTCATAACTTTTCTTTCAAGGAGTAAGCGTCTTTTAATTTCATGGCTGCAGTCACCATCTGCAGTGATTTTGGAGCCCTCAAAAATAAACTCTGACATTGTTCCCACTGTTTCTCCATCTATTTCACGTGAAGTGATGAGACTGGATGCCATGATCTTCGTTTTCTGAATGTTGAGCTTTAAACCAACTTTTTCGCTTTCCTCTTTCACTTTCGTCAAGAGGCTTTTTAGTTCCTCTTCACTTTCTGCCATAAGGGTGGTGTCATCTGCATATCTGAGGTTATTGATATTTCTCCCTGTCTTCCTACATTCCATACATATGCGTTAGTATACTGTATTGGTGTTTTTCTTTCTGGCTTACTTCACTCTGTATAATAGGCTCCAGTTTCATCCACCTCATTAGAATTGATTCAAATGTATTCTTTTTAATGGCTGAGTAATATTTCACTGTGTATATATAACCTTCTGTTTCTTGAGTTAGTCTTCTAGTTTGAGGTTTTCTTCTGTTTCTTCAATGCTTCCTTCCTCCTCCTCTCTTTCTTTTTTGATTTTCCTTCTTTCCTTTTTGCTTTTAAAAGTTTTTCAGATTAGCTTTCATGGTTGTTATACTATTCTTTTCCATGTTTGGCTCTGTCCAGGAGTACATTCTATTTGCTCCTGTATAATGCAAGTGGTTTCTTGACTCTCTTTCTTCTCTGACACAATGTTTCCCCTCTAAATTGTAAGGTGGGGCTGTGGGTTCTGTTCTCCATTTACTCTTCTTTAACTTGAGGAAATGTAGCCTGTAGTATGCCTGTGTATGTGTATGTGAGAGGGGATGGTTTCTTTGTTATCTCACTCCATCTCAATGGGTGTGTGTACTGTTCCAACAGGAACAGCCGAAGCCTTCACTATTAACTGGTCGAAGAAAACCAGGTTTGCTATTCATTTTCCTTGATTTATCCTCTTCTTTTCTAGTTTTCATTGCTCCTTATTGAAAAGAAGGATTTAAAAGGAAGAAGAGAAAGACAAGGTTGGTCACTCAGTTTACTTTCCTCCAGACTTGAGATTAGTGAGAATTCTCAGAATTCATTACAATATCTGGATGGTGGAGGTGGTGTTAGGAGCTGAAAGAGTTGCTCTTCTGCTCAGCCCCTGAATCTCCTGTTTCTTTCTTTGGATGTATGTTTTTGAGGTTTGTAGTACTCTTGCCTGGAAAATCTGGTGCACAGAGGACCCTGGTGGGCTGCTGTCCATGGGGTCACATAGAGTCGGATGCAACTGAAACGACTTAGCATACCTGAAGCGACTTAGCATGCATGCATGCTTTGGAGAAGGAAATGGCAACCCTCTCCAGTGTTCCTGCCTGGAAAATCCCAGGGATAGAGGAGCCTGGTGGGCTGCAGTCTATGGGGTCACACAGAGTCGGACACGACTGAAGCGACTTGGCAGCCAGCAGCAGCAAGTATATCTAAGTCAAAGAGTTGCTATGATGGTAAGATTGATTGATATTTGTGAAGTGCCTAGCACAACCTCTAATGTGCAGAAGGTAGGTAGTAGTAGACAAAATGCATTTAAGTAAAATAAATTATTTGTCAAATATGCCCCAAAATCTGGGAAAAAATAAAGTGAATAACTATAGTAGTATCTTTATATATATTATAAAATATGAGACATATATTACAAATCTCTCCCTCAAGATATATCCATATTTCTAATACTTAAGAATACTACTTTTGGGACTTCCCTGGTGGTCCAGTGGCTAAGACTAAGTGCTCTTAATGAAGGAGGACCAGGTTCAATTCCTGGTCAGGGAATTAGATTTCACACACTGCAACTAAAGATGCCATATGCTGCAATGAAGATTGAAGCCGCAACTAAGACTTAATACAGCCAAATAAATAAATAAATATTGTTTTTAAAAAAGAATACTACTTTTTAATACTACTTTAAAAGTACTTTGAAGTGAAATCTCTCAGTCGTGTCCAATTCTTTGCAACCACATGGACTATAGCCTACCAGGCTCCTCCCTCCATGGGATTCTCCAGGCAAGAGTACTGGAGTGGGTTGCCACTTTCCTTCTCCAGGGGATCTTCCCAACCCAGGGATTGAACCCTGGTCTCCCGCATTCCAGGCAGACACTTTAACCTCTCAGCCACCAGGGAAGCCTAGCAAAGAACACATGATCAATTCAAACATCCAAAGTAAGTGTTATGCTTAGGCCGTAAAATTAATCTCTAATTTATTTCCTAAATTATGGCCTTTTTAAGGTGAGTTGGGAGAGTGAAGAGAAATCACAGTCATCTGGGAAACATGTCAATATATTTGCAGCTGGTTCTTGATTATCTCCATGGGGACTTTCTGCATGTTCGATTATCAGTGCCTTCCAGACAATGTCTAGAAAGCAAGACAAGCTTATGCTTTGATATTATGCAAATTAAGGTGTTTTTTTTTTTCTTATTAGTGAAGTCTAAGCCAGATGGTGATTCCCAAGCAAACCCTCATACTTAGGAGAGTGTATAAACAGACCATTTCTTTATACCAACCTCACATTAGAAATCTGTGCCATCTCTTCCATGTACCTTTTGAAAGAATGACATATTTGCCTTTATTACATGGAGAGTTAAAAGAGATAGGGAAAGTCTTGTAGAACTGCTTGGCAAAGGAATACATGTATTTGATGAAAATAAAAAATAAAAATTTAAAGAGCTACAGAGAGGACAATTTAAACTTTTCCCTCCATACATTCTTTCTCCCTTTGTTTTTTCCTCTATGATTGTTAATTCCTTTAGAGGGAGGAATTCAGTCTTACCCATCTTTTTATTTTTCTTTCTGCTTTTTGTTCTTTCTGCTCCCGTCACTGGGCACAGTAAGTAGCATATTTTTTGAAGAAATGAACATATGTGTATTTAATATGCAAGAATAAATGTGGATGAATTAACACTCCAATCTGATTTATAGGCATCTTCTATTGAGCTTGTCAGACCCAGAAGCAAATTTTTCATTTTTCTGAGAAGCTACACATGTAATTAGAGGACTGTGCTACTAGCCATTGTCTAATACTACCTGAGGAATTGCTGATAGAACCGTTCTTGGAGACGAGACTATTTCCAAGCTTCCTTCTAGTTAGGGTTAAGTGTATCATTTTGCCACATCCGACTGGGAAGACCAGATCCTAAAAGTCACTTGGAGAGGACATTGCGGAAGTAGTCATCATATCTTCCCCAGGATGACAGTTTGATTATTAGAGATTCCTCAGATTTCATAGCTACTCCCTGATGATAGCCTTTTGTCAAAAAGTAAATGACTCCTTTTTATTATTTGGGTGTGTGTGTGGGTGTGTATTAAATAATACATTTGACCAATGACATTATAGCTAAATAGTCAAGAAAAAGTTATGACTCATACTTCCTTGGGCGTTCCCTTTCTTGGTTGGTGGGTGGCTTACATAAGTCAAGGCTATTGCATCTCCAAAATTAACAGGCCTGTGCCTACATATTGTGTTTTAATACATTTCCCATCACAATTGGTAGCATTATTTACTTAGAATCAGAGGGTATCTAAGTGCTGAAAAGGCTTTGCTCTTCCCAGTCTCCATGCCTTTGCTTATCCTTATCTTTCTGTAGTGAATGCCATCTGTTGTCTCTACTTATCTGTTGAGATCATTTCTGTCCTTTAAAGCCCATGTCAAATGCACTCCTATCTCACACAGGGCTTTTCATTATAGCACCGTTTGTCTTAGCAGCATCTTTTCATTTTTGTTTTTTCTTAGACAGCATTTAACTACACATGTATATCTTGGGTAAAGAAGAGTCAAGAACAGCATGACAGGAAGCCAACCAGGTATGGAGAGATCCACATGAAATACTTTGAAAAGTTGAATCAGTAATAAGAATGTAATGATACCTGAGCTGGGAATATAGCTTTAGAATTCAACATCCCTACATCATTTGCTATTATCTTTCATGTTGTAGTATTTTCCACTTACTAGGCAGATTAGGGTGGGGAATTGGGCTGTATTTTGTGGTATCTTGCATATGAATCTTGCAAATTGTTATGGGCTCACACATCTAGGACATAAAACCAGTCGGATCAAGTGAAATGAGCTGGAAGATTTTTGATTAGCTTTGAAATGATTGCCAGCCCAGCACCATACTATTTTTCTTCAGGTGACCAGATCTCGCTCTCATTAGCTACATTAATCCATTAATTAATACAAGGAAATTTAATAGGCACTTATTCTACACCAGTAACTGTGCTTGTTGCTGACACTGTGTGAAGGGCTATATCACATTTACTGACATGGGGACTTGTGGAAGGCTTATGGAATGTACAATACATTTAAATTTTTTAAAATTTTAAAGTTATATTTTGAAGCATTAAAACAAATATGAATAGTTAGTGCAGTCTCTCCATTTTTGTGACATAACTATAGTTTTATTAGGAAGTTTAGCTTTGTCAAAGTAATTCTGAAATATCTTGTTAAGTGTGATGCATGAGGGTGCTTTCTGTTCATAGAAGGAAGGGCATACTTTTTTCCGGGGGTCCCCTTTAAAAATAATTTTATTGCTTCTTTGAAAATTATGGGGACTTCTTGGTGGTCGGGTGGTTAACACTTCACCTTCCAATGCAGAGGGTGCAAATTTGATCCCTGGTTGGGGAGCTAAGATCCCACATACCTCAAGGCCAAAAACCAAAATATAAAACAAAAGCAATATTGTAACAAATTCAATAAAGACTTTAAAAAATTCTTTTAAAAATAAAAAAAAATCTATAAAAGATTATGTAATGAGTTGAGATTATTCTTACATGTTTTGATTCAATTCTTCAATGAATTTAGTAAGACAATTCAAGCCCTTCTTACTTCCTGATTCTGAAACTTTGATCTACCTATATTTTAATTACTTGTGGGGCCTCCTGTCATGAAACAGTTGTAGAATTTTATTTTTCACTCATAAAAAATGTAGGTTTGTGGTCACTGGTAATTATTAGTATAAAAACCCATGGTATCCATAGTGATTATGGGGACAAATCTTATCTTTACATTAGCTAGAATAAGGAGAGGCAAATTGAGCTTCCTGAAACCTTGCCTTTGAAGGAGAAAAATTAGGATGATAAAAGAAAGATTAAAAAATGTGACCAGTCTCCAAAAGGGAAGAGATAATCTGATCTGAGATTATTGAATTATTACTAACAATGAGAATTATTTTATGAATATTAGCTGTTGTATGCAAACTACATAAAAATTAGACAAAATAACATTCTTTCAGATCTGTGGAGGATTATGTGGCAGCTTAAATATATATCTACAAATTCTTTGACACTCCTCCTTTCAATGAGTGGACCCTAAACTCCCTCTCCTTGAGTGTGGGCTGGACTTAAAAGATTCACTTCTAACAAACACAATAAAGCAGAAGTGATAGCTTGCGACTTAGAAGACAAAGTCATACAAGGCACTGGAGCTTCCCCTTTGTCTTCTCCCTTGGATTGCTGTGAGGGGATTTGCCAGCTTATTTTTAGGACACCCCGGGAAGCCCAAAGAAGAGACCCATATGGTGAGGACGTAAGGCTTCCTGCCACGAGCTAGTAGAAACTGAGAATTCCTGTCAACAGGTTACCAGGGAGCCATCTTGCAAGTGGATCCTCCCACCCCAGTCAAGTCTTCAGATGATTATAGTCCTGTCTGATATCTTAATTGCAACCACAGAAGAGGCTTTGAGCCAGAAGCGGTAGGTAACTCTGCTCCCAAAGTCCTGGCCCACAGAGACTGTGAGAGAGTAAATATTTATTATCATAAGATACAAAATTTGGGCACAGGGGCAGTTTGTTACACAGCAAGAGATAACTAATACAAATTCTTATAATGGGATTTTTTTTTTCAAGAACAGAACTTATTTCAGCTGTTTTAAGCTAAAAAGGGTGTAATATAAGGAGCTGAGAGGAGTAGAGGAATGGTATTTAGGCTATATTTGCAGAATAATACCACTATTTTCACCTACAAGCAGAGCTGCTTCTTCTGCTACTGTTAGGAAAGTGAAAAATTGGGACACTCCCCCTGGAACTGCTGACTTCAATGAGC
The DNA here is from genome assembly GCA_006408675.1 of Madoqua kirkii. Classification (NCBI taxonomy): domain Eukaryota; kingdom Metazoa; phylum Chordata; class Mammalia; order Artiodactyla; family Bovidae; genus Madoqua; species Madoqua kirkii. Next base: position 37,960 of record SJYC01035257.1, read on the forward strand.
TCTGCTTAATGATTCAGGAAGCCTTTGCCACTATTGCCGTTGCTACTATACCCACCGAGTCCCTATTGGATAGGGGAATGGAACTGCAAAAAACAAACAGAAAAAACCAGTATGTGTATCTGCAGCATCAACCAAAGCATCAAAAAAACTTTCTGCTTTACTTTTGCCTTCCAAGTCACATATAACCCCAAGCAGGAACCAAACAAAAACTTGTTTTCAGGACTCTAGCTGTTAGGGTATCTGAGAAATGCTATCTGTAGGTTTCCAGTCTCTGTAGTACAGGAAGGCACACTTGTTGGGTGCCAGCTATTTTTATATTTCTAGAAATATTCCAGAGCTTTGTTCTTTGACACAAAGAACAAAGTTCTTTTGAGTTTTTGCTTTTAGGAAGCCAGGGTTGAAAGTGAAAGTGTTAGTCACGTCCTACTCAGTTATGTCTTACTCTTTGTGACCCCATGGGTGGTAGCCTGCCAGGCTCCACTATCCATGGAATTCTCCAGGCAAGAATCCTGGAGTGGGTAGCCATTCCCTTCTCCAGGGACCTTCCCGACCCAGGGATTGAAACTGGGTCTCCTGCATAGCGGGAAGATTCTTTACCATCTGAGCCAATAAGCTGGGATTTGTCTAGGGCTAATTATTTTCCACTATTGAGGCGAGAATCTTCCAAGAACTCTACCCAATGCCCTGTGGACTATGAAGGTTTTCTGCTCTGAGTATTTCAAAGCCTGTGCAGACACTAGGCAGTCCTTTCTCTGGCCTAAGGTATTTTCCTCACCACATGAGACATGCTGAATTCTGAAGGAGTAGCCTCTGCAGATCCCTGGGGTTCTTTTCTCTGTGTCACTCTCTCCTACCTGGTGTTTTGCCACGGGAACTCTGTCTCACTGGACCTTCAGTTCCTTCTCCTTAACTCAGGGACTCCACCTGGCTCTACTTAGATTTCTCCTTCTGCACTACAGCCTAGAAACTCTCTCGAGCCAGTAAGCTAGGGTAATAATAGAGTTTACCTCACTTGTTTCTTTTTGAAATTTTTATTTATTTATTTTTTGGCCTTGCACCACAGCATGTGGGACCTTAGTTTCCCAACCAGCAATCAATCTACTCCACACCCGCCACCCCTGCCCCACATTGAAAGTGAGGTCCTCTGTTTCTTATTTCTCAGGGATCACAATCTTTATTGCCTGATGTCTAGTGTCTCCAAAACTGTTTTTTCAAATGCTGTGTCCTTTCGTTGTTACAGTTGAAAGCATAAATCGGGTCCCGATTCCATCTTAGCCCCTTATTTATTTTTTATATCCCACCCAGTAGGAGTGCATTCTAAGCTAACGCAGTATTATTCCCCCTTAGGTGACACTCTAAGTGAGTCTTCAATAAGTCATTCTATGGTTCTATCAGACTGCTTACTTCTGGGTGATGGAATATGTGGTAAGCTCAGTGATTGCCATAGGCATCAATAAATTACATACTTTATTTTCTGCACATTTTAGCTCTTTGGTCACTAGTTTATGAATGCGGCATTTATTAAGTGTGGTAGAAATATGACAAAGAGGAAAGATGATCCATAATCCAGAATTCATCTCTATTTTGCTGGAACAATCTCTGCTTCCCTATGATGGAAAGTTTCCTGTGTAGTCCCCCTGCCTCTGAGTACTAGTTTATGGGACTCTGTGTGTGTGCATGCTTAGCTGCTCAGCTGTGTCTGACTCTTTGTAAACCCATGGACTGTAGCCCTGCAGGCTCCTCCGTCCATGAGATTTCCCAGGCAAGAATACTGGAGTTGGTTGGCGTTCCCTTTTTCCCTTTTCCTAGATAGGAGAGCAGAGATATTACTTTGCCAACAAAGGTCCATCTACTCAAGGCTATGGTTTTTCCAGTGGTCATGTATGAATGTGAGAGCTGGACTGTGAAGAAAGCTGAGCACCGAAGAATTGATGCTTTTGAATTGTGGTGTTGTAGAAGACTCTTGAGAGTCCCTTGGACTACAAGGATATCCAACCAGTCCATTCTGAAGGAGATCAGTGCTGGGTGTTCATTGGAAGGAGTGATGCTGAAGCTGAAACTCCAATACTTTGGCCACCTCATGCAAAGAGTTGACTCACTGGAAAAGATCCTGATGCTGGGAGAGATTGGGGGCAGGAGGAGAAGGGGACAACAGAGGATGAGATGGCTGGATGGCATCACTGACTCGATGGACATGAGTTTGAGTGAACTCCAGGAGTTCGTGATGGACAGGGAGACCTGGCGTGCTGAGATTTATGGGGTCGCAAAGAGTTAGACATGTTGAGTGACTGAACTGAACTGAACTGAGCCACCAGGGAAGCCCTTATGGTACTATTGTAGCACTATATTATGGGTCCATTGCTGGGTTTTGACATGTGCAGAGCTTAGCAGTGAGTACCTAGCAGATTAGCCTTGGTGAGGCAAAGTTCACCCTTCCCAGCATGGCTATCTGTTCACAAGTTCATTGAATACATCCAGATTGGTTGGAGAATGAGTCTAACTGACATCCCTGAACAATTCTACTTGTCCACCAGGGTTTTGAAAGCCGCTTATGCAATGGTTGACTTTTGGCAAGCTTTCATAAGGGCACAAATAATTTTACACTTTGAGACAACTGAGAGCTTATCTGTCTATTGCCATGTAACAAAATAAACCCAAACTTAAAGGCTGAAGACATTTATTTTGCTCATGAATCTGCTATGCAGGCAGACCTCACAGGAATAGCACATTTCTTTTCTTCTTAGAGTCACTTGAAGTGGTTTGAAGGCTGGAGGTTGGATTATGCCGAAGGCTTGCTCACTCACATCTAGAGGTTGATACTCTTGCCTTCTGGGTCTTCAACTGGAGCTGAGACTGGAACATCCATCCACATGTGGCTTTTCCAGTTGGCCACTTGGGTTCCTCATAGCATGATTGTTGGGTTCCAAAGGCGATCGTCCCAAGAGGACTAGAAGAAAGCTGTATTACCTTCTATGACAGCCTTATGTGACATTGCTTCTGCCATTACTTGCCCGGGCACCAGGAAAGGAAATATAGACCTCGTCTCTCAACGGAGGAGTGTTGATGTCATGTTGTAAGGAGCACACGTGTGTGGGATATACTGGTGTGGCCATCTTTGGAAAACAGAAGTCTACCTCACCATCATATACCTCTTCTCCAGACTTCCTTAACTCTAATGTTTCACTCTGGTTCCTTCCAAACCCTAAGCATCTAGCCAAATTGGCAGCCCTTGCCCATGAATCAATATTGGCTTATTCTTTGGAGCATCTCCATTTCCAAGCAGAGGATTAACACATGTACTGCTCCACATTCTCCTCACTGAGAGGATATGTCCACCTCATTGCTCTTCACAGTCCACCTGAGTGACACTGTAATGGTGAGACAGTTCACTTACAGAAGGTGCCAACATAGTATGCAGAATAAGTCTAAAAACCTTTCTGATAGTAATTGTATTATCCCCCAGGCAATTGTCATAACTGATTAGATGAGGAGGATGTGACGGTGCATCAGGAGTAGGAATATTAAGAATGTAAGTTGCATGTTTGTGAAAAATGTGGGTTTCTACAGGACTTGCTTGGGCCTGATCTTTTCCCTAGAGGATGGAATGCAACTGCATACAAATTTAGCATTTTCTGGGTCAGATAACACCTCTGTTCATGATGCAAGATTAGGTTGCACAGTCACTTGAAATCCACTGGTTAGATTGTGTGGTAGGCTAAATAATGGCCCTTCAATACATTTACATTTTCATCTTCAGAACCTATGAATGCTACCTTCTATGGCAAAAGGGACTTTGCACATGTGGTTAAGAATCTTGAGATGGGAAGATTTATCTGAATGGATCCAGTGTAATCACAACATTTTTTATAAGAGCAACGTAAGAGAGGTCAGAGGAAAAGGCAATGGGATGACAGAAGAGGAGACTGGAGCTTTCCTGGTGGCTCAGTGGTAAAGAATCCTCCTGCCAATGCAAGAGACAAGGGTTCGATCCAGGAAGATTCCAAATGCCCATGGGGCAACTAAGCCCATGCACACTACTGAGCCTATACTCCAGAGCCCTGGAAATGCACTTTCTAAGCCACAGCGTGCCACAACTGCTACTGAAACCCATGCACTCTAGAGCCATGCTCCACAAGAGAAGCCCATGCATGCCAACTAGAGAAAAGCTGGAGCAGCAGTGAAGACCCAGCACAGCCAAAATAAATTAAAAGTAAAGATAAGCAAGCACTTAAAAAAAAAAAGCAGAGACTGGAGCAATGCTTTTTGAAGGAGAAGTGAAAGTGAAGTCGCTCAGTCGTGTCCAACTCTTTGGGACCCCATGGACTGTAGCCTAACAGGCTCCTCCGTCCATGAGATTCTCCAGGCAAGAATACTGGAGTGGATTGCCATTTCCTCCTCCAGGGGATCTTCCAAACCCAGGGATCAAACCCAGGTCTCCTGCATTGGAGGCAGACGCTTTAACCTCTGAGCCACCGAAGGAAGGGGATAAAAGCCAAGGGCCACAGTCACCAGAAGACAAAAACACAATAACAACAACAAAGAAACAGATAAGGGAATGGATTTTCCTCTCAGAGCTCCCAGTAGGAATGAGGCCCATCACTCCTTTGACTTTTGCCCAGTGAAATCGATTCCAGACTTCTGACCTCCAGAATGGTAAGAGAATACATTCGCATTGTTTTCAGCCACTGTATTAGATTTTTGTGGCTGCTGTAGCAAATTAACACAAACTTGATGGATTGAAACATCAAAATTTTATTCTCTTCCAGCTCTGGAATCCAGAATTCTGGAGTTGGTATATCTGGGCCACCATCAAGGTGAGGGCAGAGCTTCCGTCCCTCTGGAGGCCTTAGAGGGGAATCCACCCTTTGCTTTTCTGCTTCTGGTGGCTGCTGGTCAAGCTGGTGGTCTCATCAATCCAATCTCTGCTTTCATCTTCACATTGTCTTCTCTGTGTGTCTTCTCCTACCTGTCAAATCTCCCTTTACCTCTCTCTTATGAGGTCATTTGTGAGTGCATTCAGGGCCCGCTCAGATAATCCAGGATAATCAGTTCATCTCAAGATCTGCAACTGAATCACACGTGCCAAAGAGATCCTTTTTCCTTATAAGATCACATTCACAGATTCCAGAATTGGGACTTGATTGTTGGGTGGCCACAACAGTCTACTACAGCCGCTATATTTGTGTTAATTTTTTCAGTGGCAACTAATGCAGATAGGTGTTAAATCTTGACAAGGGTACAGTGGCAAGCCAAAAGCTGCTTCTCAGAAGGAAAATTATTATTTTCAAGGAGGGCATGGCTTTCCTATGAAACTCTGGAGCCTGGGCAGTGATTCTTTGAAGGTAGCTTTTCGGATCTGCCACAGACATCTCACACTCTATTGGGTATGTTGCTATAAGGGACTCATGTTAGCCTAGACCAGCTGGAGAGAGACGGATGGGAATCAGGCACTTATATGTGGTATATGTTGTCTCTAAATCCCTGGAGGTCCGTTAAGCATTGTGTTCCTTTCTTTGGGAACTGATGCAGAGTACACCACCTCAGCTTTCACATTTTGGAAGGACACACTCTGGCATGTTGCAGTCGACTGAGCTCCCAGAAACTTCACTGAAGTAGCAGGTCTCTGGATTTATCTGCCACATGTGTCCTTATGAAGGCATTCCAGTCCTATTAACCATTTATTAGATATTCTTTCTTTTTTTTTCCTTTGAACTTTTTATTTTGTATGGAGATATAGCCGATTAACAATGTTGTGATGGTTTCAGGTGAACAGCAAAGACACACAGCCATACATATATGTGTATCTTTTCTCTCCTAAAATCCTTCTCCTATCCAAGGTGCCACATAACATTTAGCAGAGTTACATGTGCTGTACGACAGGTCCTTGTTGGTTATCCATTTTAAATACAGCAGGGTGTACATGTCCATCCCAAACTCCCTAACTATCCTTTTATCCCCCGCCAGCAACCATAAGTTTGTTACGTATTCTTTCAAATCCCTTTATTTTCATTTATGTATATTGCATATTTATTTACTTCTCACCCAGCTGCTCTTGGTCTTTTTCTCAACTGTAAAATACACAGTGGTGGAATAATCAGTTCTGACATCTACATTCTCAACTCCCACCCACGGAGTCCCCGGTGAATTGAATGAAAGAGAGAGATTCTGAAGTGAGAGTACACAACAGGAGAACAGGCATCCTTTTTTAAGCTCAGTTAAACCAGATGCGAAAAGAATTTGTTATTAGGCATGATGGGTGTGGTTTGTCTTTTTTATGTAGATTGGGGAATTTGCAGGTGGATTTGACTACTAGATCTTCTATTTCTGAACCACATGTGTCACAAATAGAAATGGCATACATTTACTGTGTGTATGTTTGCATGAATAAATTTCTCCCTCATTAAAGACTGAGTATTGGAATAATCAGTATCCTCTGTCTTCATCTGACAGGGACAAATAGGTGTATTTATTCTTGATCCTCAAATCATTTCCAGGAGAACTAAATTTTTTCATATCTATTCTTTTTATTTATTTGTCTCCAAGCCTAGTTAATTACAAAACTATCCATATATGAATTTAGATGCTTCTGAAAGTTTAGTTCATTGTTTTTGAAATAATTGAAAAAGAAAAGAACATGTAAAAAGACTACATCTTGTAGGGGAAAAAATTTAGATAAAATTGAAACACATGTGGGTAAATTTCCTTTTAATGTAGGAAAAAGTATAATCAGGGGATTCAGTGGAGATTCTTAGAAGCTGAGTCCTTAAAGGATAAAAGAAAAACTTTCCATTTTATAGACTGCATAACTGAAGTCCGTAAGGGTCAACAGAGTTGGGACTAGAATTCCAGGATGCTTTTCTGTTTCTCTCTAAGGAATCAGGGAACTAATACAAAATTCCTGATAGTAATTATATCTTAAAATCAAAGCAAGATTTGTGCAATGAAATATCACCCAGTCAAAAAAAAATAATAAAGTGCTGATGCATGTGACATACATGGAAGGAGCTTGAAAACATTAAGTAAAAGAATCCAGACACAAAAGACCACACATTGATTCCATTTTTGGGAATGTCCAGAATACGCAGATCTATAGAGACAGAAAGTAGATTAGTGGTTGCCAAGGCTGCAGGAGGAAATGGGGGGAGGTGAATACTAGCGGGAATGGAGTTTTTTTGGGGGGTGATAATAATGTCCTGGAATTAGATAGTAGTGATTTGCACAACTCTGAATGTACTAAAAATCACTGAGTTAACTCTTTAAAAGTATGACTTTTTTGAAATTATGTTTCTTAAAAAATTTTTTTTTATTGGAGTATAGATGCTTTACAATATTGTATTATTTTCTGCTGTACAGCAAAGTGATCAGCCATACATATATCCCCTCTTTTTTGGATTTCCTTCGCATTTAGGCCACCACAGGAAATTATATTTCAACAGAACTGTTATACATTTAAAAAAATTAAAAGCAAGATATCAAAAGAATTTTGCCTAATTATTTCTCAGACTTCATAAGATGTAGCATTTCTCTAAGCCTTTGAAGAACAGACATATGTATAGTAACATTATAGGTAGCTTCTTAGCAGGTTCATTTAATTAGTATGATGGCTCACCTAATAATAAAAGAAAAAATATCACCAACAAAGTTAAGGATTTGTACTTAATTCACTTAATGATCAAGAGAGATAAAAATCTTCTGACACTAAAAAATTAGGAAGGAACAATTTGCCCTGCTTAATTATAAATTGAATTATAAAGGCCTCAGCAAACATTAAAAATAAGTGATCCTCAAGAAAGCAAATTCTCCATTATTTGTTTTAATTGCTATTCAACATAATGGACACCTGCTGGTGTGTCTTTTAGAGTATTCCTAAGGAGAACATAGCTCACAGCAGCTGGGGAAAATCACTATAAAAAAAATAATGAAACACCTTAAATAAATAAGCAGGCCTTTTATTACAGCTAGGTAGACCTCATCATGCATCATGTTGATAAATGTCTAAATTGAATTGGGGGCAAAATTTTGAAGCTTTTCTGTTTGTTTGTTTAAAGAAAATCAAGCAATATAGTAGGTCTGGCAGGTATTGCAGTGTCTACCCTACATTAATTTTCCCTTGTTTCTTACTAACAGAACCCTGATTATGTTTGGAAAGAGTGTTGCTGGCTGAATCATGTATCTTGAAAGGTCATATTCTGAAGTCCTAACCCCAGTACCTCACAATGTTACTGTGTTTAGAGAGAGGATCATTAAAGAGGGATAAGGTTAAATGAGGCCATTAGAGGGGCCTTGACTTCCCTGGTGGCTCAAACAGTAAAGCGTCTGTCTGACAAGATTTGTGCAATGAAATATCACCCAGTCAAAAAAAAATAATAAAGTGCTGATGCATGTGACATACATGGAAGGAGCTTGAAAACATTAAGTAAAAGAATCCAGACACAAAAGACCACACATTGATTCCATTTTTGGGAATGTCCAGAATACGCAGATCTATAGAGACAGAAAGTAGATTAGTGGTTGCCAAGGCTGCAGGAGGAAATGGGGGGAGGTGAATACTAGCGGGAATGGAGTTTTTTTGGGGGGTGATAATAATGTCCTGGAATTAGATAGTAGTGATTTGCACAACTCTGAATGTACTAAAAATCACTGAGTTAACTCTTTAAAAGTATGACTTTTTTGAAATTATGTTTCTTAAAAAATTTTTTTTTATTGGAGTATAGATGCTTTACAATATTGTATTATTTTCTGCTGTACAGCAAAGTGAATCAGCCATACATATATCCCCTCTTTTTTGGATTTCCTTCGCATTTAGGCCACCACAGGAAATTATATTTCAACAGAACTGTTATACATTTAAAAAAATTAAAAGCAAGATATCAAAAGAATTTTGCCTAATTATTTCTCAGACTTCATAAGATGTAGCATTTCTCTAAGCCTTTGAAGAACAGACATATGTATAGTAACATTATAGGTAGCTTCTTAGCAGGTTCATTTAATTAGTATGATGGCTCACCTAATAATAAAAGAAAAAATATCACCAACAAAGTTAAGGATTTGTACTTAATTCACTTAATGATCAAGAGAGATAAAAATCTTCTGACACTAAAAAATTAGGAAGGAACAATTTGCCCTGCTTAATTATAAATTGAATTATAAAGGCCTCAGCAAACATTAAAAATAAGTGATCCTCAAGAAAGCAAATTCTCCATTATTTGTTTTAATTGCTATTCAACATAATGGACACCTGCTGGTGTGTCTTTTAGAGTATTCCTAAGGAGAACATAGCTCACAGCAGCTGGGGAAAATCACTATAAAAAAAATAATGAAACACCTTAAATAAATAAGCAGGCCTTTTATTACAGCTAGGTAGACCTCATCATGCATCATGTTGATAAATGTCTAAATTGAATTGGGGGCAAAATTTTGAAGCTTTTCTGTTTGTTTGTTTAAAGAAAATCAAGCAATATAGTAGGTCTGGCAGGTATTGCAGTGTCTACCCTACATTAATTTTCCCTTGTTTCTTACTAACAGAACCCTGATTATGTTTGGAAAGAGTGTTGCTGGCTGAATCATGTATCTTGAAAGGTCATATTCTGAAGTCCTAACCCCAGTACCTCACAATGTTACTGTGTTTAGAGAGAGGATCATTAAAGAGGGATAAGGTTAAATGAGGCCATTAGAGGGGCCTTGACTTCCCTGGTGGCTCAAACAGTAAAGCGTCTGTCTGCAATGTGGGAGACCTGGGTTCGATCCCTGGGTCAGGAAGTTCCCTGGAGAAGGAAATGGCAATCCACTCCAGTACTCTTGCCTAGAAAATCCCATGGACGGAGGAGCCTGGTGTCCATGGGGTCACAACGAGTCGGACACGACTGAGTGGCTTCACTTCCTTTCATTTTCTTTCTTAATTCATTATGGCTGTTGTCTTTATAAGAGGAAATAGGACACAATTGCACACGGAGGAAAGCCCATGTGAAGGCACAGAGAGAAGGTTGCTCCTGTTTAGTTGCTGAGTCGTGTCTGACTCTTTGCGACCCCACCAGGCTCCTCCATGGGATTTCCCAGGCAAGAATACTGGAGTGGGTTGCCATTTCCTTCTCCAGAGGATCTTCCTGACCCAGGGATCGAACCTGTGTCTCCGTCATTGTCAAGCAGAGTGTTCTCTGGTGGCTCAGCTGAGAGAGAAGGTAGCCTTCTACAAACCAAAGACGGACGCCTCAGAAGAAACCCGCTCTGCTGACACCTTGATCTTAGATTTCTAGCCTCCAGAATTAGGAGAAAATAAAGTTCTGTTGTTTAAGTCATCCAATCTGTCGTCTTTTTTTCAGTCTGTAGTATTTTAGTATGGCATCTCTAGAAAACTAATATAAGAAGTAAACACACACAAAATTTTTTTTGTTGTTTCCTTGCAACAGGTGACCATGCCTTAGTTTTCTGGTGATAAAAAAGTGAAACTTCCTTGGTGGGCCATTTGCTAAAACTCTGTAAAAGAGGTCATCACTAGCTACCACATGTCTTTCACTCTTTTCTCTTCTTTCTTTTCTGCCTGGAATAGGAATATGAATACGATGGCACAGTCACCAACCTGAGACCATGAAGTAACAGCCAAGGATGGCCAAGTGGGAAGACAGCAAACCTGGGCTTCATGACATCACAGAGTCACTGTCCCAACCCAGAACCAATTAACTCCAGAATTCTCTCATGTAAGAAAAACAGAACCTTTATTTGGCCACTGTTTTTTTTTTTTTTTCTTTTTCCCCAGGTTTCTATTTCTCATAGCTGAATGCACTTTCTGAATGATAACTTAGATATTTAGTAATTATTTTTTAAATTATTATTTATTTATTTTACTGTATCAGGTCTCAGATGCCACATGTGGGATCTAGTTCTCTTATCAGAGATCGAACCCAGGCCTCCTGCACTAGGAGTACTGCATCTTAGCCACTGGACCACCAGGGAAGTTCCTTAGTAGTTGTTTTTAGCCTTATGGGAAAGAGGATTGTGCTATATTGAGCATAGTTGAAAGATCTAACTGGGAGCCACACAGAACATAAAATATCTGTACTTAAAACCATCTGCTTGGCGAAACAGTTACCACCTTCTCACTTGCAAACAAATTTCAAGTTAGTTTAGTACTTAAATTAGAGAAGTACAGACTTTTTTTTTATAAGTGGGCAGTGATGCCTACGAATATACTTCCTAAGTACTATTAAAGAAAATTTCAAAGGAATTTGGTGTGATTTTCTTTACTGAGATGTAAAGAAGCCCTTCCACTGCTGCTGAATCATTGGAGTAGGTTTCAGAGCAGAATCATGGGATTCCTCTCCTGGTATATAATCTAAGCAGGCTATTACTGGTACCTGACTTCCAACTCATTGGCCTGTGTGGTTGTGGATCACCTATGGGTCTGCAAACTCTTTGTTAACAATTAGCAAAAAGATAGGGAGATGAGGGACTTGTTACCAAATGCAAAGCAACTACATCACTAAGCACACTGTTTGGTTCAGCTTACTTGTTTTTGTGGCAAGACTTCTGGAGGAAGGAAGCAAGTATGTTGGTTCACATTCTGGTGCAATCTCTGTATCTCATTGCAGACTGGTACTTTGAGTAACACTGAGAGAGACAATGTGAATACATATAATCAACCAATCATTGTGGGAGATCCGACTGTCAGTGTCTGCTCTCTGTAACGTACCATGTTATGAGTCCAACTAAAATCATATTTATATTTAGTTCAGACTGTAATGACTTTGAGCCACAACCATCTGCATAAAGAACTTGGCCACGTTCTGAGAATCCCTAGAACACCATCTCACACTTGTTCAGGAAATACTCAGGTTCTTGGCCTGTGAGCATTTTATCTCAGCATGGTCTCTGCTGCTGCTATTCTCAGTGATCAAAGTGAAGTGCTCTATTATTTAGGATACATTTGGCTGCAAGTAACAGAATACCTCAATGGACATGAATTTGAGCAAACTCCGGGAAGAGAGTGAAGGACAGAAAAGCCTGGTGTGCTGTGGTCCATGGGGTTGCAAGCTGACACAGCTGAGTGACTGGTCAACAACAACAGAATACCTGCGGCTCCCCTGGTGGCTCAGTGGTGAACGCGCCTGCCAGTGAAAGAGACGTGGTCGAGGATATCTGCTGCAGAAGGAAATGGCAACCCACTGCAGTATTCTTGCCTGGAGAATCCTATGGACAGTGGAGCGTGGTGGGCTACAGTCCACGGGGTCACAAAGGATTCAGACATGACTTAATGACTAAAGAACAACAACAGAATACCCACCTGGTAATATCTTTAGAAATAAACACGGAATTACTTCACATAAGGTAAAGTTTGGAGGAAAGCAGTTGTAGGCTTAAACTAGCAGTTATCAGCAGCACAGGCTCTTTGCATCTTTCCAACATGGCAAGAAGCACTTCGGCTTTTGTCCTTTCACAGCTCTAGACACTGTGGTCTAAAGCAGGAGTTTTCATTTATTCAGAAGAGAAAGCCCTTTTCAGATGATGTGTCCTCCTCCATCACACATACCCAGATTTCCTGTACATCTCATGGTTCAGAACTATGTCTCATGAACTGCCCTTCAAGGAAAACCGAGAAAGTGATCATCTGCTAAGGGGGAGCAGAATAAATATAACTGGCTTAGTCAATTAGCCATCCCCTTGAGCTCCACTCATCGATACCCCAAATTAGATTACTTCTCTTTTGTTGGCTGAGTGGAAGGGAGGAGTTCCATTGTATGGGTAGCCAACAGTATTTTCCAGGGATACTGCCTTCTCAAAGCCATCTTTCTTGTTAATGGTAGTAGAGAGAACTTCAAAGTAATTCCTTGACCCAGATCCAGAGTCTTGCAATTTCTCTCTTGCAAAGAGCTGCCCTGCCTTTAGCGCTCAGTTGCTGAGTCCTTGACAGCATTTCCCTAACACACACCCACAACCTCCTATGAATGACAAAGAGCCAAACTTTCCAGCAACGCAGCAGTTTCAAATGTGTAGTTGGAAAGAAAACATTTTCTCAAGGGACTATCATTCTACTGGGCTGTAACTGCCAACAGAACAGACATTATCATTCACTATAGCTTTAGGCCCTAAACCTCTTGGAACCAGTCTCAAACATTATTATTATTATTATTTTTTTTTTTAGATTGCAGTCTTTACCTTTGTAAATATACCATCCAGTTAGTTTTTCCAGAACAAAGAGAACTATATGCACCTCTCTACGTTTTGCACACACTAAACTGCTAGATGCTTTGAAATGGCAGTTTTCCAGCTTCCATCTTCCCTGTCGAGGTTTCAAAAGTCTTAGGTTCAAGTTTCAGCCAGGGATCTAGCGCTTACTCTGTCTATCCCCTGCTTCTAGCAATTTCTGGAAAAAAAAAAAAAGAAGCAGCTCTTAAGAAATTGGCCTAGTAATGGGATCTCAGCACTGAAGTGTTGGCAAAAGGTTTACATCTCTTTCTTCATCATCTGTTTAGTGATCCTTGTAGTTAAATAGTACAAAGGAGTATATGATACATTAGAATTCTATCAAGTTCAATTTGTGTGTGTGTGTACATATGTTAGTCTACATAAACTGAATGATTTAGGACTTTAAACAAGATGTAGAGTTTGAACAATGGGTAGGTTTTGGCCATGGAGAGTAAAAAAACGTGGGCCTTCCTGGGGGCGGGGGAGGGATGTTTAAAATTAATATGTCTCAATATGTAATACGCCCTCAATATGTCTCAAGGTAGACACAAATAGATATGGATGGGCAAGTAAGTTAGGACTGAACAGTGGACAGAGTTTAATCATATTATCCAGGGTAGAAGTATTGATAGTTTAGATAAATCCACAAATCATTTATCTTTAGCGTTTCAAGCTTTACTGTTTTCTGTTTATGGTGGTTATTACAGTTATTGTGGTGGGCTTCTTAGGGAAAACTTGAGCTATGTGTATTCAACCATTTCATTTCTCCTATCCAGTTTCTACATGGGATCTGGATCTTGAGCTAGTTGCCTCTAAAACAACAAATTCTGAATTCAAATGAATCACAAGTTTTGCAAGATCTGCATTCTTTCACATTATCATTCGTATCGGTGAAGGAAAATGGGGCTATAACCTGAATTGTCTTGAATTTTCTCCAACTAGTGTAACTGCCTGGTATTAACAGGGAGATTTTAGCACCTTCTGATCTTTTCTATGCATGTATTCTGAATAGAAGGGCTTCCCAGGTGGCACTAGTGGCAAAGAACCAGCCTGCCAATGCAGGAGACCTAAGAGACCTGGCTTCAGTCCCTGGGTTGGGAAGATTCCCTGGAGAAGCGAATGGTTACCCACTCCAGTACTCTTGCCTGGAGAATCCCATGGACAGAGGAGTCTGGTGGGCTACAGTCCACAGGGTCACAAAGAGCCAGACATGACTGAAGCGACTTCACACACACACATTCTGAATAGAATCCTCCAAATGTACTACTACAATCTTTTAATAATTCTTAAGCGTCCTTTTAGTTTAGAGGGGGGATTAAAACATGGGTTGACTGTTATAGGCACGAGCCAGTTTTCCACCTTTCCGTTTTCTGTTTTAAGAAAGTTCAACATTATGCATAGGAACATGCAAGCCTTGTCTTCTGAGGAAAGGCAGTTTCTGGCTTCTACTGGCTGAGTTTAGCCTCATTAGAAAATTTGGAAAACTGAATTCCATGTGTCAGCAAACTGATTGTTCCTTAAAGCATTTGAAAAACCAGCAAGGGGGATGGGGTGGGGGTGGTGGAATCAGACAAATGGGAGAGGATATATGGATCCTGAAACAGGGCTTTGAGAAATCTTTATTCACACAAGACCAAATGTGTGTTTACTGAAAACAACACATGGAGAGGATGGGGAGATAGAAATTGCTTTGTTAAGCTAAAACTTGGGAAATATTCTAATTGAAGATCCACCTGGTGTGTTCAAAGCAGAGTATAAAAGCCTCTTGAGCTGCAACTAGCTTCTCCTCTCTGGAGATCAATTTACATGTATGAACATAGCTGAGCTGGCTCAGTGGTATCTCCATTAAACCATAGCTTTGGTCTCACCCATCATACCCTCTCTCATGCATTCTCTGCTTCTCTGTTTTTCTCAATCTTTATCACACACACACAGTTTTGATGGGTATTTTGATAGACTGAATAATGGCTTCAAACACGTTCCTATTCTAATTCCTGATATCCTTGAGTATTACTTTACATTGCAAAAGAGATTCTGCAGATGTGATTAAAAATCTTGAGGTGGGAAGATTGTTCTGGATTATTCAGCTGGACCATAAAAGCAATCACAAGGATCCTTATAAGGAGGAGGCAGAGGAAGATTTGATAGGAGAAAGCAGTGTGAACGTGAGGCAGAGCCTGTAGTGATGCTGCTACAAGTCAAGGAATGCTGGCAACTACCAGAAACTGGAAGAGGCAGGCATTTGATTCCCCCTTAGAGCCTCCAGGGGGAGTGCAGGCCTGATGATACCCTGATTTTGGCCCAGTGAACCTGATTTTGGACTTGTGGCTTCCAGGAGTGTGAGAGAATAAATTTCTGTTGTTTTAAGCCACCAAATTTGTTGTAATTTGTTACAGCAGCAAAAGGAAATCAATACAGAAATATAGTAGAGTAATACCTTAAATAGCAGAATTTAAGGCAAAAAATGGCACCCCACTCCAGTACTCTTGCCTGGCAAATCCCATGGGCAGAGGAGCCTGGTAGGCTGCAGTCCATGGGGTCTCTAGGAGTCGGACTCGACTGAGCGACTTCACTTTCACTTTTCACTTTCATGCATTGGAGAGGGAAATAGCAACCCACTCCAGTGTTCTTGCCTGGAGAATCCCCGGGATGAGGGAGCCTGGTAGGCTGCCATCTCTGGGGTCGCACAGAGTCGGACACGACTGAAGCAACTTAGCAGCAGCAGGTACACTGACCTGAAAATCACTTAAGCATGTACCACGTAGGAGAACAAATATAGTAAGTTTTCCCCCAGAATTGGAACAAAGTGTTGTTTCTTCAGTTGAGATGCCAAATGCAGTGGTGAGCTTGTGTTTAGAGGTGATGTTGCAGGAAAAATACTTCTCTTTAAACATTAGCCTCCTTAACCTGGGAACCAAGTTCCCCTGAGAGAGCTGCAGGTTTGTGTCTCCCATCTGCATAATTGACAGCCACCCAATGATTCAAAATAGGAGAGAGAGATCGAAAATAGGAGTAAATTGGCAGTGGCAGCGCATTCCCTCACAAGACATGCAGGGGAGATCCAAGAATACTTCTGTGTGTTAAAATCGCCTGCTTCATTCCTGTACACCCTACGTGTCTCCCTGATTATGGAAACCATTAAGATCTCTTTTTCTGACTTTTTACCCAGACAACTTGGCAGCCTACAGTGGTACTGTTCCTCTTTCTACAGCCTCGAGGTTTCTCTCCTTTTTTCTCCATAGCAAAAACTTGGCCCTCGCCGAAGGACACTGACCCCTCTGCAGCCCTTTTGGGTTAATTTCCCACTCCCCATGTGCCTCAGGTTTCTGAGGAAGGATGCTACAGTGACCATATTGTTGCTGCCGTGTCCAGATCTCCCTGCCCCTCTGGGCAGCTGTCCCATCCCCACCACTTCTCTGAGTATTGCTGCTGACAGCTTTCAGCTGCTCCCTAGGTAGTGTTTCTCAGAGTGTGGTCCCTGGACCAGCAGCATCAGCATCACCAGGGAACTGGTTTAAAATGCAAATATTCAAACCATACCCAACCTATGGAGTCAGAAACTTGCGACTGGGTCTAGCTTTCTGTTTCTGGTGTACAGCAAAGTTTGACAACTACTGCCTGAGGGTAAGTGGAAACCCAACTCAGAAACGTCCACGATGATACATCTTCCCTTCAGGGATGTCGGCAGCCAGGGCTGACTGAGTCAGGGAGAACAAAAGGCTGCTAGCCCCTTAGCCTTGATAGGGGGCAACTCTGTGATGCCTTTCAGGCTCCACAACTCCCCACTTGGGATCAGGCTGAGGCTGGAATTGAACCGAACCTGTGTCTTGGCCAAAATTCTTCCTGCCCTTTTCTGCAACTGCATTGCCTAAAGTGATGTTACTGGTTGAATTGTGTTTTCCCCCAAAGAGATGTTGAAGTCCTAACCCCCAGTAGCTCAGAATGTGACCTCATTTGGAAAGGCTTGCTGCAGATGCAACTAGGTAAACAAGGTCATATTGGAGTAGAGGGAGTCTGTAATCTGATATGAGTGGTGTCCTTAAAAGGTGAAGACACAAGAACACAGAGAGAGTACCATGTGAAGATGGATGCAGAGACTGAAGCGATGCATCTATAAGCCAAGGAATGCCAAGGATTGTCAATCATCACCAGAAGCTAGGAAAGATTTTCCCTCCAGGCCCTGAGAAGAAACCAACCAGGCCAAAAACCTGAGCTCAGATTTTAGCCTTTACGACTACGAGAGATTAAAATTCCCGTGTCAAACCATATAGTTTGTGGTACTTTGTAATGGCAGCTCTGGAAACGAATAGAGGAGGTTTCATCTAAACTCATGACCTTACTGACCCTCTTGCCCAAGAATCCCTGCCTCAGGCTCTGCTTCTAGGGAACATGACCTAAGGCAATGGGAATTTCCTTATTTTTCACTAGGATTTCCACCTTCTTGCAAAACACCCTGCTTCATTGAGGCTCTTGCATGCAGCTACACCATCTTCTCTCTGAACCTGTTACTACTGAAACAGTTTTAGTAAACTGGTTGAACCAGTTAGGTGCACTTGGGAAATCCCTTAATTGTTTCACTGCCAAATGGCCTTTTAAACACATTCAGCTATATTTCCCTGAACTTCTGAGAGTATCTCAGGCTCCCCAGCTTTCCTGATTACATGTGGCTAACAAAGCAGTCTTATTTTAGGGTTTTAAAAAGTCCCATCAATACATACCTCACTCATTTAGTTCAAAGCTGTCCCTCTGTCTCACCGGGAGACTGCTCTGAGATTCTGCGGGAGGGCGTCACAGAAAGGGTGAGAGATCTTGTCTTCCAGCTTTTCCTGCACTCTCTTTGCTCATGCTGGCTTCCCCAAGACAGGGAGAGGAAGGGTTAGAAAACATTTCTCAACCTGAGAACTATTGGTATTTTGAGCTGCATAATTCTTTGCTGTGAGGGCTGTTCTGTGCATTATAGGATGTTTAGCAAGGTCCCTGGGGATGTGGGGAGGGTGTGGGGAGAAATTGTCCTCCACTGAAAGCTGTTAGATTAGAGGGGAAGAACAATTTCTTTGTTAACCATTGCAAGTATTACCTGGCCATCGGTGCCTTCTGTCTTGAAGGTCTATAATTTATTGCTGGTGTTTTTCTTGTGGAGTGCTTTCATCTGCTCTTCAGAAACACCTCATCACTGCCACTCGGCCCACCTCCTACTGCCCATTCCTTGCCAGGGAATGCCCTCTCTGTCTGACACCCCTGCCCCTTCCTCTGATGGACATCCCCAAGACCTGGCTGCTGGGGTTGCCTTCAGGCAGGCAGCTTTCTTGGGTGGAGTCCTTTTGAGAAGTCTCATTCTCAGCTGCTTCAGCAAGAATCAGTCTGCACCCCAGTGACTGCGCTTCACCGTGTCATTACAGACAGCTCTTTCAGCAACCATTTCCTCTCAGGCGTCTCCAGGTAAGAATCAGGCCTTCGTCATTCTTCAGCTCCAGGGACAGGCATCAATACGTCCTAAGAATTCTCACCACTTTGCTGAGGTATTCATTTTCTATGGCTGTGAGCCGCAGGCTTAGTGACACAAATTTATTATCTCTCGGTTTTCATGAGTCAAAAGTCCAGGTAGGGGGTTTGTGGGAGCCCTCTGCTCAGAGTCCCACCAGGTTGAAATCAAGGTGTTGACCAGGGCTGCGATTCTCACCTGAAATTCAAATCTTCTTTCAAGCTCATTGCTTATGGGAAGAATTCATTTTCTTGCAGCTGTATTGCTGAGGTTCCCATATTCTTGTCTGCTGTCACCTGGGGATCACTCTCAGCGTATAGGGGCCACACATAGTTCCTGGCCATTTGCCCCCATAGACGGTTCACAACACAGCTATTTACTTTTCTTCCAGAGAAGCAAAAACACATCTCAGACATTAGACCCCCTTTTAAGAGTTTACCTGCTTAGGACAGGCCCACCCAGGATAATCTCCCCTTTGATGAATTTGTCTGACTGTAGGGACTTTAATTATATCTACAAAAATCCCTTTTGTCAACCTATCTAATCTAATCATGGGAGTGATGTTCCATCATGTCTACATGTATCAGCCACACTCAAAGGGAGATTACATAAGAGTATAGGTCTTTGTGGGGGAGTCATCTGAGAATCCTGACAATTGTAAGCCTCATGGAGATACTGGGCCAAGAGAGTCCCCTCATTTGGCTTCTAGGTCTTGACTATCAACTTCTTCCCTGGAAAGGTGAGGGGAAATGCCATGATGCCTTTCCCTAGGACAAATGCTTTTCTTTTTCTTTTATAGTCTAGTGATGGGTAATAGATTAAGGACTGATTTTTGCCTGCCTCTGCAATTCCTGGATATAGGCATCTGATACCACCACTCTTTTGAGTCTGTAAACATTTATAACCAGTTATCCTTAGACTGGCATCTCAGCTGAAGCTCTGGGATAACAGGAAATACCAGTGAACATTCTGTTAAATGATTATTTTCTGACTTCCTGGTCATAGCACACGTCAAAATCTGTGACACCTGCTCAGTCTCCCTTACCTGGCTAGCTAGGTGCTAATGGAGAAACTCACACAGGTGACTGAGTAGTTGTCACCAAAACTTCACAAGCTCAGGCGGGCCCTCGGCACTGTCTGAATACTCCTCCTCTTTCTCGGCTTGCTCAGGTCTCCACACGCCACAGGGTCTGTTTCAGGCCCTCACTGTCCTTTTGCACCCCTATTTTCCCTTCCTTTTCCTTCCTTACTAGGGATTCAAATATCTTTGAGACCAATCCTTCCCCTTAAGGATCTTGCAATCTTGTGGGGAAGACTGACACACAAACAGAAGATTATATTATATTATAAAGATGAAAAGGGCCCTGGCAGAGCTCTTGGCAGAGGACAAGATCAGAACCTGGAAAACCTTCGTGAATAGGTTTAAGTTGATTCTGTTTTGGCCAAAACTATTTTCTTAAATCTCATTGCCCACTTCAGACTTACTCTTCTAAAAGACCTGTGTAGGTTCATATTATTCTCAGCCAGACTGGTTTTCCTAAAGCCATCAGGGAACCCGATAGTTAGGGGTTTGTTCTTTTGTTTTCGTATGTGATAAGTAGGGAGCTAGGGAAGATTTCGGTGATTTCTGAACTGTTTTACTATTGAATAGTATAGGGTAAAATAGTATTTTATCACTGTTGGAGATTATTTCACTTCAG
Source organism: Madoqua kirkii (assembly GCA_006408675.1). Classification (NCBI taxonomy): domain Eukaryota; kingdom Metazoa; phylum Chordata; class Mammalia; order Artiodactyla; family Bovidae; genus Madoqua; species Madoqua kirkii. Next base: position 58,321 of record SJYC01035257.1, read on the forward strand.
TGTGCGTGTACACAGCCCTGGACCACTGTACATCCTATGCCAGCGTTGAAATGTTTCTTTCAGAAACAATCAATGATTTCTGAATTGTAGATGGCATGATGGCTTTCATTGAGGGGTTTCTGATTTTTTCTCCATTTGGAAATCTACTCTTATGATAGAATATATGTGTATGAGACCCCTCTCACAGACCACTTCAGATCCTCTCTTTCTGCACAGACCCTGATTCAGGTGCAAGCTTACAGCACCTGACCTTCTGCTTACACACAAACCTTTCACCTCCAACTCTGGGATTGCTTATTGATCCCACCAAGAGACTCAACCTAGGGTTCGTACCCACCCAAGGACAACCTAGAGGTATAGGGGTGTTAATGCCACAGGTGATAAACTTTTGAGCAATAGAAGGTAGGAGCCAGTGCCCAAGGTCTCCCCTTTTCCTCCCTACCCATGAGATGCTGTTAAGGTGACTTCCGCAGGGCCAGGTCTTACAGGCAGAGCAATCAACAGCAGTTAGCTGTGGTCAGCTCTGTCATGCAGCCTTTTTTGAAAACTGGAGTATAGTTGTTTTACACTGCTGTGTTGGTTTCTGCTGTTCAGCAAAGTCAGTCAGCCATACATATACACGTATCCTCTTTTTTGTCTTTTCCCATTTAGATCACAGAGCAGCAAGCAGAGTTCTCTGTGCTATTCTGTAGCCTCTCATAAGCTATCTGTTATATTTTATACATAGTGGTGTATATATGTCAATCCCAATCTCTTTTTAATTGACTCTCCTTACTTCCCAGCCCTCCTCCCCTGGCCCCCTCCTCCCCCCACCCTGTGGGATTGTGCCTCCTAATAAAATGGCATCACACAATCCTTTGCCCTTGGGCTTTGCTTTCTGAGGAACTCAGACCAAGACGATATGCACATTTAATTAGGACACGGTTAGATGAGTGGGCCCTGAGGTCAGAAAAATGAGACTTTAATCCTAGCAAGGTATTTAACCTCTTCATGCCTCATTTTATGGTCTGTGAAAAATAATAACCTACTTCAGGTTGCTTTTATAAAGTATTGAGATTGATGTAGTAGCAGATATACTATACATTCAACTACTAGCTATTAGTTTTATTTTGTACCCTTACCAAACTGGAGTGGAATAAATGATCCTTAATGTTAGGATAGTGATGTTTGTGCCTTAATTTTAGCAGTGGTTTATCCTTTTCTGAGAACCTCGTGTTATCACATTCAGTCTTTCCCAACCCAGTGAGTTAGATGAAGCCTGAACCTTGACTTAGCACCTAATTCTAAAAATCTTGGTCTGCAAAGTGTAGACAGTTTAATGAGAAGAAAGGCAAGGTTGAGTGTGAGAAATCAGGTTGTGCACGCAGTGTCTGCCCTGGGTGATGCAGTGGAAACGGGCCCTGCCATTGGCTTGGGCATGGCTCCTCACTCTTGTCGATTTCTGTAACTCTATCATTCTTGGGATTTGAGCCCCTTTCCAACCTCTTTCTTGGGGTCCTCAAATGGTGCTCCATAGAGGGTGCTGCCCACAGAAGGGAATCTAATGAGGACAGAGTGGCATTAATCTCAGAACTCTCTCAAAGAAAGGATTTTTCTGGTTATATGTCTGCTTAGAGTTGGAGTACTTGAATTAGGGAGAAAAATAATTTTAAAAGGGGATCATGGAAGGCCTTTGGCTTCAGTTCTTAACTGGAGTTAAATAACAAGGACTCCTGGAAAGTATTAAAGGGAAATTCCTGTTTGTTGACTTGTTGGGCTTTGGCATGTCCTTGTTTTTGGAATTTCCCCCATGTAAACTTTTAAGTCATTTTCTATTTGTAGAATTCTGTCCTAGCTCATGTTTGGCCTTTCCAACTGGTGCTTTCCTTAGATGAAGCTTCAGTAAGATGTAACTAAAGAAAATAAACATTTGACTGGAATTACTATAATGTACTTGTAATGAAAGGACAGGTTTAAGAAATACTGTGTATTAGAATGTAAGTTTCCAAAAGTAGCTTTTCCAAGATTAAAAAAAAAAAATTTGCAGAGTGGTGACTGAAGATACATTGACTGACTCTAGCTCATTTTTGTTTAATGTGGAATAATTCTATATACTTCAAGGCCAAATTTGCTTCACTTAAGCTTTAATTGTCAGTTAGATGAATGGAAAATAGCATGTTACTAATTCCAATTTATTTTGCTTTGATATAGTCAAAATTCATGCAGTGGGGAAAAAAAGGAGGTCAGACTATGATCTAGCAACTTTTTCTTTTTAAATTATTCACATTTTGCTGTAATTGCTAACATTTAGCAAACAGTCTCACTAAATTACAAACAAAACCCACAGTTGACATTTCTTCTCACAAAAGGCAAATGTGAAGTCCAGTAAAATTACAGACAATAAAAAAAGACATACTTGTATAGTTAATTTTTGTGTTTTTGTGAAGAAATACATATATGACAAAAACCTTTTTAAAAAGGTTTAAAAGTTGATTGTGTTCAAACTATTTACTTAAATATGGCTGCCCAGTTTTGAATTACTCTTCTCAAAGACCAATTCAGTTCAGTTCAGTTCAGTTCAGTTCATTCGCTCAGTCGTGTCCGAGTCTTTGGCCACCCGGTGAATCGCAGCACGCCAGGCCTCCCTGTCCATCACCAACTCCCGGAGTTCACTCAGACTCATGTCCATCGAGTCGATGATGCCATCCAGCCATGTCATCCTCTGTCATCCCCTTCTCTTCCTGCCCCGAATCTCTCCCAGCATCAGAAAGTGAAAGTGAAGTCGCTCTGTCATGTCCGACTCTTTGAGACCCTGTGGACTGTAGCCCACCAAGCTCCTCCATCCATGAGATTCTCCAGGCAAGAATACTGGAGTGGGTTGCCATTTCCTTCTCCAGGGAATCTTCCCAACCCTGGGATTGAACCCAGGTCTCCCACATTGCAGGCAGATGCTTTAACCTCTGAGCTACCAGGGAAGCATCAGAGTCTTTTCCAGTGAGTCAACTCTTCAGCTCATATTATTCTCAACAAGACTGCTTTTCCTAAATCCATTGGAAATTTGATAGTTTTGTTTTCATATGTTACAAGTGCCAGCTTTTTGTTCAAAATGGGCCTCAGAGTTGTCTGAGGGCATTGGTGGTCCATAGATCTGCTACTAATAAACTCAAAACTGTTCAAGGTAACAAATCTCACAAAGCCCATTTTCTGTGGGGCACAGATACTTGGGAACTTCTTTCCCTTGGGAAGGGAACTGTCTCAGGAGTTGGAGGTTGTCTGTTTGGGCAGCTTCAGTCCTCTGGAACTCTGGGACCATGGTTGAATTAGGACTTAGAAGCAAACAAAATAGGTAACCACTTCTCTGATGTGAGGAGTATATATGTGTATGTATGAACCTAAGTTTTTCATCTGCAAAATGGAGGCACTTCTGCCTACCTCACTGGGTTTACAATGGGAGTTAAAATGAGGCAATTTTTAAAAGGTGTATTTACTTTGTCAAGATGGGAGCAGTAGAAAAATGTAAATTAATCAACATGAGGATTTATGTTAGTGGTCTTCATGCTCTGTATATATTTCTTCAGTGCCTTGCTTTCCTTTAAAATGGGAATAATGATATTGACCTACTTCAAAAGGTTGATGAGAAGACCAACTAATTACTGTTGGTAAAAACACTTTGAAAACATTAAATGCTATCTATGAAAATGCCAAATAATAACTTTATGATGCTGCTGAAAGGATTAATTAGCAAATGTTTGCTTGAACCTTGATCCTCTAATGAAAGGTGTTTCTCCTATTGCTATTTTTGTGTTAACTATTATCTTGTGTTATAATTTACTGGATAGTAAGTGTCATGGTTAACTGGTTTTTAACCGTTCCCAGGCACAGTTTTGATAATTTTTCTTTGAGCAAATGGATTTCATGTTGAAAAGCATTTTGTTCAATGTCATTCGCTAAACTGACCTTTGCTTATTTCATGCTCTCACTCACAGCTTCCTAGGGGCTCTCACTCAAGCCTTTCATGGTCTGCTTGAAATATCATACTTAGTGATGGATTCAGAATTTTCTGACTCCTCAGTTTTCTCTGGCCATTTTCCCCATCAATTACAAAAAAAGAATTCTGAAAATCATTTAAGCCATCCCTTACTGAACATTAACACTTGGTTAAAAATAAAAATTGGCACTGTTATTTTCCATACTTAAATTTGCAGATATACAGGCTTACTCTCCTAGTTTATTCTCTTACTTTTCTTGGTGGCAAAAGGGATGGCCTTTCGAAGAGCCTTATCCCAAAGGGGATTTGCTGAAATTCCGTTTTCACTTCTTTCTAATGGATGTGATTGCTCCAAATCACTTCACAGTTTTCCAAAGTGATAATTGGGTCAAAGAAACATAGATGATTTCAAAAGCTAAAGAATTCCTTAAAAAAACATCCAGCAGTTCACGTAATCTGTGGGGAAGCTACAGGCCAAAAACAATGTGCAATTATGTTGCAGAGGTGCCTTCTCTGGACACCAGCTCTGACAGCTTGTGGTGCTCCTCTCCCAGCTGCCATAACCATTGTCCTTGCTGCCTGTGAAAATCAGATATTGATGCTGCTGCCACCAACACTCATCTCCACAATAAATTTTGACAGTCCTTCTCTTTTTATTTAGAGTCTGAGGGGGATGAATCTAATAAATGGAGCCATAGGAAGGCTGAGAAATCCAGAGCATGGCAATTCTAACTTAAAAAAAATTTTTTTTAACTTTTTTTACTGGAGTATAATTGCTTGACAATGTTGTGTTAGTTTCTGCTGTACAACAAAGTGAATATTAGCTACATGTATATATACATATATCTTGGATCTCCCATCCAACCCCCCCCCCCCCCCCCCCCCCCCCCCCCCCCCCCCCCCCACCCCACACCCTACCCCCC